>LR548867.1:238739-306827 GCA_900536415.3 Caenorhabditis sp. 38 MB-2015
ATATATATATATATATACGTGGGTAAATTGAAATCGTATGTGAAAATTTCTCAAATACTAGCCTTTCCAGTGAAAATTCCTCTGGGGGTTATACTATATCGATGGTGCTCTTTCTTTTGCACACAACAAAATTGGTGGAGGCTGCACCAGAACAAAAATAGAGAGCTGCACCAAAAAATAACTTCAAGGGGGGAGGTGCACCAAAAATTTAATTGTGTTCAAAAGAAAGAGCACTATCGATATAGTATAACCCCCAAAGGAATTTTTACTGGAAAGCCTAGTATTCGAGAGATTTTCACATACGATTTCAATTTACCCACGTATATATATATATATACGTTCAAAAAAAAATTTGAAATCCAAATTTCTCGAATACTAGGCGTTTCGGTAAAAATTCCCTTGGAGGTTTTACTATTCCGAGGGTGCTCTTTCTTTAAAAAAAAAAGTATACCTATTTTTTCCGAAAGTACAAATATTTTTATTTTCACCTGAACAATGAGCACTATTACTTTTATTTACCATTTGTCTGATTTTCTGAGAATTCAGGTTTAGTTTATATAACCGTCATCATTTGAAATATTCCCAGCTATTAAGATAATTTGAAGTTTCCCACAGACAATTTGAATTTTTCGAAAACAAACCCACCTTGATTGGCTCCAAAGCCCAAGAACGTGGTTGAAAACACTCGATATTTGAGATTGTTTCCAGTTCCCAAATCAATCTCGAAAATATTTCGATCGTTTTCCATTTTTTCGTTTTCAATTTGCATTGCAATTTGTACACTGGCACCACCCATATCAATCATTCCAACTGTTTTCTTTTCTTTATTTCCAAGTCTTCCCAATATATAATTCACCGATATCCAGCTATAAATACCTTCCCAAGATCCATCTATAATTTGAATATTTTTCGGGTCAAATTTCAGCTGTGTTATATGCCCAAGTTCTTCTCGAAGATTTCGGATAATAGCAGATTTTTGGCTGGAAATTTTTGAATTTTGATCGAAATAAGGGGAAAATCGTCTTACCTTTCCGGCAAAAGTCTCATTCCAGCGGTTGCGAAAATAAATAACGGAGTTTCATTGATCAATTCGGCTGGGATGTTCAGTTCAGCAAATCGGAGAAGGGGTTTGAAGTATTCTGAGATTAGGGCTTTGTGAATAAAATAACAACTTTTAAAAAATTATTAAATATTATGAGTGTTGAAAGATTCAAGCAACTCAAACATCTTGTCCATTAAAATTTTTCTGAAAAAAATTCCCGAAATCTAATCTAAAAACGAAAGATCATATCGGTTTTGTTTTTTTTTTATTTCGATCAGTTCGAGATTTTAAAATATATATATAGTTTCAGGTCCTGGGAACAGGAGGAAGATTTTTTTCAACTTCATCTTTCAATTTCTCATTTGCTTATTTGGTTTGACGAATCAATCTATGATAAAATCGATTTAAAAAACTGATTTTCTAGTTTTTCCCAGTTTTTTTTTCAAGTTCAAACTAAGTTTTTGGGAAACATCGTTGGCTGGGAAAAAGTTTAAAAAAAACCCAATAAAACAAAAATAACTATAAGGCGTTGAAATTGGTACATTGAACTTGTTTTTTAAATTTTTATTTTACCTTGAAACTGTTTTCGATATTATTAATAAAGGTTATTTTTGACGAAAAACGTTGGAATCTTTTGTTTTTGGAGAGAATTCTGGTTTGATTTTTTTTGGGTAGAATTTTGGTTTCCAGAAATTTTTTATGTTTGATCGACTCTGGAATATTTTTGAGAATTGTTTTTCAAAATTTGGCTCGCATATGTCTGAACGCAATAACAAATTTTGTTGGGTTTTTATTGAAGACGGACAGATTCTTGAAAACGCGATTTCAGATAGAAAATTGTGGTCTTTTTTCCCAGAAACCACTTTATTTTTGGTTTTTTTTTTTAAATTTTATTTTCTCGTTTAATTCCCAGTTGGAGGCGAAGCCTGAATATGTTTTTATAATATGTGGTTCGAAAATTCTAGCTTTTGAAATGTCGTAAAACGAGAAATAATAGGTTAGCTTCAACAATTATTTGGTTTTCTATTTTTTTCTACATGAAATTTTGTTTCTTTCCTTTCTTTTTTTCACATGTTCTGATCATTCAACGATGCGCAAAAATTTTGAAATTATTCAGGGCGATAAATAGATTTATATATATATATTTTAAATTTTAAAAACATTCTACTCACCTACAACTTTTTCGGGGTGATTTCCAAAAGAGCTCAAACCAGGCGAGACCTTTTTCACAACAGCTTTTCCATCCTTCACCAATGTGTCAATATTCATCAGCTGATTCTCAGATGATTTTGATATTTTATATACAAATATTCGTGTTCCACTCGATCCAGCATCGCAGATAACTCCATATTTTTCGACTGCTAAAAATATTTTTTTTTCAACTTTTAAATTAAAAAAATTATTTACTTACCTGACACTTCAACGTCTAATGAATTTGAGGAAGAAACGATTAGTAGAAATATGGAAAATGTGAAAAGTAGAAATGTAGCACATAAATTCAAAACATTCATCGATCGATCGACTTTTCCTTATAAATCTGATATTCAAAATGAAATTTTATCTTGCGCCAAGATCTTTTTCACGTTTTTTTCTCTTTTTAAATTATATTTAATTAGGTATTTTCTAGATAAGGAAATGTCTACGGAATTAGCGCTTTTGCCAACTATTGCGCCATCAACTTCGCCGATCAATGAAAATCTTTTCACAGTGGTTGAAACGATTCAAATATGCATTTGGAGTTTTACAGTGCCGTTTTATGTGTTTATACTGATTTTTATGATCGATGCGCAAAGAAAGAGATCTTCTGAACTATCTACACCATTTTTTAAACTATGTGTCTCAACTGCAATTATCGATTTGTGTCAGTTTTTTTTTATTTTTGGAATGGAAGAACGCTTTTTTTTGTTGCAAAAAAAAGAAAAATGAAATCGAAAAAATAAATTTCCGCGTCGCCATGGAGCGCGAAGGCTCACTTGTTTTTAGGAGGAAAAACTATTTTTTGAAAAGAATTTTAAATTTTATTTCAGTAATCTTATTCACCAATTATTTCGGTTGTATGTTCCCCAAGCGAGGCTATTTTATTGACATCTACATATATCTAGATAAATTCTACGCTCATCTATATTTATATATCGCCTGGGCAACTGGAATCTGCCAAGCAATGTCAGTCTCTGTTCTAGCAACGAATCGACTTTCAGCAATGATATTTCCAAATAAATATCAAAAAATGTGGCTATCATATCGTCTCTGGATTGCAATTTCAATTCAATTCATTCCTGGTTGTTGCATGGGAATTCTCACATTTTTCAACGAAACTCAGCTTTTCGTCAATCAAAAAGGTGGAATAGTTCCCAAGTTTCTAAAGTACGAAAAAGTAGGAAAATCTGAAAATATCAGAAAATTTTCAGCACTGAAATGACTTCAAACTATTTTTTGATTGGTGCCTGTTTCCTTCTTGTCAATTGTCTTTATCTTATCTGCGCATATATTTATCTATTCTATGTTCTTAAAAAACGAAACAATTTACAATTGAATAGTAGTAAAATATCGACAGTTTCCAAAGTTTCGATAAGTAAAGACACTGTAAAACGACGAGAAAGGAGACTGTTTACAATGAGCTCAATTATTGGTGAGTTGGAATTAAAAACCAATAAAAATATCGACGTTCGACAAAGATGAAAAATCGTAGAACTCGATATCAAAATGATTTCTAAAATTGATTATAAATATCGAGGTTAAAACTTCTCATATTTTGAAGCTGAGTTTTTGAGCAATAAGGAAGTAAAAACGAAATTCAAAAAAAAGTCAGTCAATCAAATTTTATTGGTCTGATGTTTTGTTTTTGTGTCAAGTCCAACAATCAATCGGTAACAAGGGCTCCTTAGATAATCTTTTTTTTCGGAAAAAATATTCAGGAAAAAGTTCTCAGAAGTTTAGAGCGAAATAAACTGAAACTACAGTACCCGATGACAGCTTTTCAACTTTGAATGAATAAACAATCATGGGCTTTGGAACGTTTTGTTTTCATAGACCAGTTTTCTGTGGTTTCAGAAGTAGTAATGACTAATTTTGACATTCATGATTCGGAAAACTATCATATAACGTCAGAACACAATACGATTATCAATAGAGCGCAGATTGAATGAAGCTGTAATCGGGCAAAACAATAAAACGTGGAATTGTTGTGTTCAAAACCCCTAATTTTTAGTTGGTGTCCAATTAACCGTGCTCATCTTCTTCGCCGTCAAAATGTTCTCCTTATTCCATTTAACAATCGACGAATTCTATCTTTTCTACAACGCATTAAGTGACCTATTCGCTAGTATTAATCCATATCTTCTCTGGATTTTCTCTGATTCTCTACGAAAATATATCTATAAACGCCTTGGATTCGCTAGCTCGTCAGTTCATCCAACAATGGTTTCAATTACAAAAATATAAAGAATCAAACATCGAACTAAATTTCACAATGATTATATGTGTCAAAGTTATAATAAACGGGGGAAATGGCTGCTTATTCATGTGATCTGCCCTTTGGGCTTTGATTAAAACTCAAAGAGAAATGAAAAAAGAACCAAAAAGTGATCCATTTTATTTTGTTTGTTTCATTCCGAAAAAAAGGCGGTGAGGTTAAGGTGATTGAAAAAAAGGATTGATTGTTCGTATAATGAGAAAAAAACAAAGAAAAATATATTTCTATTGAAACGTTGCCATTGTATGCTCAGCTTCATCTAAATATACATACATAGAAAATGGACAAAAATTGAGGGAAAAATTGATTTTTTGTTTTGTGTTTTCGAAATTCAGCATTGATTGTTTTCAGAACCAGAATTTACGATATGTCCTAATAAAGTTCATAGAAAAAACTTCACAAAAACTGGAGAAGCATATGAACCAAAGTTGGGCGGGAATAGTTTTTTGAAAAATCACAATTCGGAAGTCGGAATTCGCCATTATTTTTTAGGAATTCGGAAGAAACTTTGGCATTCATTTTGATGTCCGAAACACATTTTTTTCGTGAAAATTAGAGGAACGAAATAAAAAAAAAATGAGAACAATTCAGAGAACCGATTTTCCTCATAAAAAACCGTAATTTGCAAAGCATCGGACTGCACCTATTGAGTCGGAATGAGGAAGTAGGAATTGCGCCGAACTGTGATATGCATCTCTCAAATTATACGTTTCAAACTTAATATAAGCCACTGTTTCTTCCAATTGTAGTCGTTCATTGTTCAAACTCTGCGATTTATGTAAGATATTTATTGTATTTTTTGTTTTTGGAAATTTGGCGGGGCGACCTGAAGAATCCCAAACCAAAACGACATGTCTGGCTGAAGAACGGATCTCAGAAAAAATGAAACCAAAAATGTTCAAAATTGAAAACGGAGCAAAATCAAAGTTTAGGTAGTTGATCGTATCTTTTTCTTTTTTTTTTGTAGTTTCAGTTCTTTTAAGAATTCTACTACGTATTCTGAATCCTAAAACTTTCGAAAAAGTTATAAATGGAACTCATGAACTTTGTTCAGTAAAAACTACATGAGAATTCAAATAGATTTATTCAAAGAGCTGAAAATTTGAAAATGTTATAAGTCTCAAGATCTCCAACTTCTTCATCTTGATTGTTTTCTACTTGCTTATTCTCTTCTTCTGGTTTTTGTTCTCTTTTCGCATTTTTTGCTACTTGATCTCCATATCCTCCTTCTGGCGCAACTTCTGATGTAATTGGCGATGATTCGACAAAGGCTTCTCTCTTTGGACATGGACAATAAGCAGCATCCGAGCCAGGCAATCCAGGAGTTCCCACAGTTCCCGGTTGTCCCATCGGTCCAGGCATTCCAGGTTTTCCCGGAGGTCCAGCTGGTCCGGGTAATCCATCGGGTCCTTCTTCGGCGACTCCTGGTGCTCCTGTCTTTCCTGCTGAACCTGGTGGCCCTGGTGGTCCAGCTGGTCCAGGTTCTCCAGAAGTGTATCGAATACCCGGTTTTCCTTGCAATCCATGGGTTCCTGGAGAACCTTTTGGTCCTGGAGCTCCTGCATCTCCTGGTGGTCCTGGTGGTCCAGCCTGCCCTGGACCTCCTCCACGACCAGGCTCACCATCTTTCCCTGGAGCCCCTGTCGGTCCCACATTTCCTGGCAATCCAGCCACACCAGGTGCTAAAATACAAAAGAGTTTAGGTATTGTTGCTAAAATTTGAAAAAAACTTACGTCCAACTGGGCACTTGATACAACTATCATCATTTCTCATAATCTTGAACATATCCGAAGCAGACATTCCATTTGGTCCTGGAATTCCCGGTACACCAGGTTGTCCATCCATTCCGGCAGGTCCTGCTGGTCCAGGAGGTCCGGGAGGACATGTCGATTGAGCCAAACAATTGCAATGAGCTGGGAGATCGTGTCTTTTGGCTCGTTTGTTCGTGGCAGAAACAAAGCTCGATTTAATATTTTTGTCGTTGATGTAAACTATCTCGTTCCAAGCATCATCAGTTTGTGCCTGAAGTTATTTATATATTTTTTGAGATGAAGAAAAAATAAGGTTTTTTCTGATTCTTACGATTGTGAATCGCTGCCCTCAGATTTCTCTAGTAAAATGTTCAATTATTTCAAAAACGTACGATTGTCGGGGAATTATTAATTGATGCTCGATGAAGTTTGAATTTTTGTCATGTTTTTGTAGTTTCAGTTTTTCCAGTAATATATATTTTTATAAACCTTTTTTAAAATTTGTTTTAAAATCAAGTTTTCTGAAGTCGTAAATTTCTGTTTTGACATCGAAGATTTGAGGGCACACCCTGTTAAAAGGTAAATGAGTGAGAGGGAAGACGTGATATGGAGACGCAGACATGTTCATTAGAGCGAGAATACACATGTTCATTTCCACTTTTTGTTGCAAAAAATAGGAAATTTCATCAATCGGTTCACGTTTTTTTTTGATCGAACAAAAAAAGTGAATTTATTCAGCTTTTTATTTGAAAATTCACAGAAAAGGTGCCTTTTTTGGAAATGAAATGTCCAACATCAAAAACGTGAGAATAATTTTGCAAAATATCTGTTCTTTTTGAGACAAGGTAAATTTAAATGCGAAAGAGGGTGTTTGCTTCAATAGTACAGTCTGCGCCTCCACTCACGTCCTCCCTCTCACCTATTTCCCATTTTTCATTGGGCTAACAGGGTGTGGAGGGGTTGATTTTAGTACCACTTTACTTCCATGATTTTAGGCTTAAAATTTTGTGAAGTAGGTCATGCTAAACTAGACAAGTTCAATAAACTCAAGCCAAAATTGTGGCTCCTGAATCTGACCCGACCTTTCGAAAAAAAATCATTGAAATTTGTCCAAAGAAAAAAATCAGGTCCGATTTAAAAAATATGTGTTTTTTGAATGGTGCTTCAATCTGATTGTCTTTGGAGTTTTTTTTTCGATTCACGAGAAATATCACATATTTTAACGAGCTCTGATCAAGGATGAGTATGAGTTTTTCAAAAATCGGTAACCCGCGTTCTATTGATAATCTAAGTTTTTTCACTGAAAATGGAATTTAGGTGAACTTTCATTGTTGAATTAGAATTCTATATGTAAAACTATCCTATGAAAGTTTTTATCTCATGGTTTAATCATTCCGGAAAGTTTATTTCCAAGTGGGGAAACTGAAACTACAATGATCCGATGGCAGTGATTTGTGAACGACTATGATAGTAAACCAAGAAGCTACAGAATCAAAACTAAAAATTTCCAGTATTATCTGAAATGCAACTCATTCAACTATCTTTACAGATTCTAAAAACATCCAAATATTTTTTTCAGTTCACATATTAGTCAAAATACAATCGGTAACACGTGCTCTATTGATAACATCATATTAATTTGACCTAAATGAAATTTTTGGCTGATTTTGATAACAGAATCGAATTCAACGGGTCGAATAACCCCATAGATCAACTGATCACCATTTGAAAATTCTGGTTTTTGAAATGTTTCCTGTTAAAAAACTAAAATACAGTAATCCAATGGCAGCGATTGAAATTTGGATAACAGTTTTAAAACAAAGCGGACTCTAAAATGATATTTTTCGGCGCGAAATTTTTTCAAATATTGAACTCCAAAAATGAGACTGGCTATTATGTCTCACCGGAAAAAGTTTATCTAAAGCAACCGTATGCCAACAGTGAATTAGACAAATACTGCATCTGTCCCTTTTCAGTTCGAGACCTTTTCAGAACTCTGAAAAACGCGCGTGCCAAATCATAAATTACGCAACAAACATCTCGCCCATTCTCTTTATATATTTCTCACCTGTCCCAACTTGAACTGAACAAGTGATTCATCCAAGAAGTTATTAATATCATCACAAACAGACGTGGCAAAATAGGCACAAAACGAAATGACCGAAATACTAACAAATACACTTGTAAAGGTAGCTATACTTGCACTGTCGACCATTTTCTTCTGAAAGGGCCTGATAAATGTCACAAATGCTTTTATGGTGTTCCTCGTTTTCGTTCGATAAAATACCGGTTTTTGTCTTCTGCTTTTTTTTATTATGACGATGAATATGCCATTTTGTTGTATGGAACTGGTTTGGGAAGATATTTAGAAGAGCGGAAGAAAAACTTTTTATTCGTTTATTTATTTTATTCCTTTACGGATAATGATTATGAAGGCGTGGATGATACCTGGGATGAAGAAGAGGCATGTTAGGAGGACGCTGACCAATACTTGACAACTGCAACCTTCGGCGAGAAGAACAGCGATCGGCTGGAAAATGATTGAATGAATTCAAATATGAAAACTCAGAAATTTAATTTGATGTTATGAAAAAATTACAGAACACTGAATGATTTTGAAGCATTAAATATTTGCAGAGAAATTTTCAAACTTTCACAACTTTACGGTTGTTATGTCAACTGATTTTATTTTTGATATCAGAATCGTATTCTACCCTAACCTTGTGAGTAACCGATGACAGTTTCTGGTTTTCAAAAATATCATATTCTCAGAATTATGCGTACAAAAAGTTTCAATTTGCTTCGATAGATTGATAATTAGTTTTTACTTTTCAAAAATGGCTTTCGAAGATTCCGATGTTGTCGTTTTTGTTTTCAATTTTCTAACCGAGAAAAAAATTTTATAATATTTTTTTTCTGAAACTTAACGATATCTGATAATATTTCCAACAATTATTTTTAGAGTCTTCTGGAGTTACTTTTAAAAAATATACTTTTTTGTGAAAATCATGAGTCTTTCACAAACTTCCTAATAACTTTCAATTTTTTTCTATTTCTACGTTCAGACCGTTAAAAATTTCCATCTACTATCCGACCTATCTCTACTGATAAAGTTAATTTTTTTAATTCTAAAAAACACTTTTGGCATACTTTGATATCAGAATCAGAATCGATATCTATGAGACGTCAAATTCTTATGAAAAAGACCTTAAGGTATAGTGGCTGAATTTTTAATAGAAAGTTTGATGAATTTTATAAAAATAGGAATTTGATTTTCGAAATCTTGTAAGCTTCAAAATTCATAGAAGTTTTCAGATAAAGAATATTTTTTTGAAACAGTAAGTTTACAAAATATCTATTTGAAAATGAATTGATATATTATTGTGCACCCACCGGGAAGAAAACAGCGAAAATAATTTGAATAATCTTGCACATTTTCGCAATCAATAGACTTGCCGTATGAATATCATATCTTGTGCTTTTCGAACAGGTGAAAATAAACTCACATTCTTTTTTAGTTCTTAAAAATGTTCAGGCCTAAACCAAAGGCATTTCGTGTAATGGGGCACTGTGTTTTGAAGAGTTTTGGCAATGAGAAGTGATTTTTTGACTTGATTACAGACTCGCATCGCAGCTGTAGTTTGAAGTTCGTCGGATGTTTTGGCTGAAAATGAAGATCTTGTTAAAATCTCAATTATTTTATTATGACAAACCATGTTGACAAAGTACAACGAAATCCGCATGACAATCATTGGGTGATTTCTTATAAACAAGAAAATGTCCACCAAACCGTGCACCATCACTAATATACAATCCTCGTCTCCACAGATCTCTTGCCACTAATCGTTGTGTTCGAAACTGCGGTGTATCCGGGAAATCAATGGATTCAATTGGAATTTGTCGATTTTCCCAGTTGTAAAAGTCGATGAAGCCGAATTCGTGGAGAAATAAAACTGTGGGAGGCATGAGTTTGTAGAGATTCGAGTTATATTTCCAATTGGATTCTGATGTGTTAGTTCGATTTATGCAGACACGGGCAGTTTTCTCGAGATAATCAATCGCTGAAACACGAATGTTTTGGAATTTTTTAGAAAGTATAAACAAATTAAGATAAAAGGGTTTCGAACTTTTGTGTACTTCATTATCCTATTGTAGTTTGAATTTCAGCATGGAATATTCTAGATCTTTTTCTTGGTATGAAATATTAAACTTAAGATGTATTTATGAAAATCCTCTTCTAAATTATTCTACAATGGGGGAACCCCAAATCAATATGGATTCATTATATTTTATTTAAAAAATTGTTGTTTCAACATTACGTACATTCCATGATAATGGTTTAAAATTTCAAAACCTGAATTTTCTATGCTGAAAAATTTTTGTCGCATCAGCTCTTTATAATTTTAGAAAATACCGTGTTACTGATCGAATTTGTACTAATATTTGATTTTGAAATTTAAAACCACGGTAACTCTTTGATGAATATGATTGGTCAATATTTATTTTAATTTCCGAACTCTGTTTTTTCTCAAAACTTACCATCTTTTTCCACATAGAAATTCCCATTAACTACAGTAACTTTAACTTTCGAAATAGTTTCTTGGCTCGAACATCCTTCCATGTTTCTATCTAAAATCGACAAATATGTTTTTCCTCCGTAAATGTTACAAATATGTTCAAAAGCTTTCAGACTTCATGTTTTTCAAGGACGATCTTTTTGTATTATTATTTATGAAATGAACATTATCTAATCTAAACCTAATTTGCTATTTACAGTATTCTTAAGTGAATATAAATAAGTGAGCCTTCCGATTGTCGACCGAGCTTCGGTGATTTTTTTCGATTCGAAGTATCGACCCAGATTCTCCAATTCAGTATTAATTTCGGACTGAAAATGACTAATTTTTCTTAATTTGATTCAAAGTGTTTCTCACCGATATTTTCTCCTTTTCATTTTTCAGTTCATCAATCGACTCCATCTCCGCAATATTCTCATTTCGTTCAAGCATTTCCATCAAAATTTCAGGATCTTGTTCTAAAAAAAGAAATTTTATGGGACAAATCAGGCTTTGAGAGTTACCTTTGCTGTGTTCTTCAGTGTTCGCACTTCCAAATTCTTCTTTCATAAGATATTTAGCTCGTGCAAAAGGGTCTGATAGCATTTTATAGGCATCATTGAGCCGGCGAGAATGTTGCTCTGATAATTGTTTTTCTTCATCGGTTGCTTGCATGAATTTGTCCGGGTGGAGTTTTGTTTGAAGTTGGCGGAACCTGAATGGTTTCTTTGCAAAGATAGCTCATTCTTGTCAAAATTTGGACAAGAATGAGCTAGGTATACATCAGTTTCCTTTTTCGAGTTCAAAATTTCCGGTTTTCTGGTTTACAGAGAATTTATTTTTTACTAGAATTGAAATTTTTTCTATTTAGATTTTCCAGGTTGTGAGAAATCAAAGTGTCCCAGTTTTTGCAATTTAGAATTTCATTATATGAATCAATGGCCAAAGTTAAATCTTCTTTCGCTTTTTTTGATTCGGATACATGGAAAACCAGACTTTGAAATTAAATCTACGCTTAAAAAAATACATTTATTAATTTTCAGTGAAATTTTTCATTATAAATTTTATTGTAAGTGTAAATGCTGAAAGTAAATTTTATATTTTTGAAAATTACACTTTCAGGATTGGTATTGTCAAGACAGATTATGATTTTTTCTTTAAATTGCAATTCTTCAAAATTACCTCTTTTTCAAATCTTCCGGATCAATATCAAATTTGAATTCAACGCCCATGTAATTGAAAAAATCTTGACCTTTGGCAACTGGTTGAATAACATTACCTAAAAATTCTTAACTTATGAGCCTTGTCCTTTTTTTCTCTAGAACCCACATTTTTGACAAATAATCGGATCGTTCACTATTTTCTCACATTTCCAACAACTTGAAGGTTTTGCTTTTGTAGTTTTACATCGGAATTGTAATATAGGAGATATCCTCACTGAACTACAAGACGGTATCATTTCTAGAAACAATATCTGTCAATTTCGGTATGGTCTCATAAAGTAGTAGGATTTTGAATCACCTTTTCTTCGAGGAACATAGGAACGAAAGAGAAAACAATAATACTTTATGAGATCTACTTGTTTGCAAATTTAACTTTGATCTGGTGGTCCGGTGTGATTCTGAAGTTGTCAAGAGCCAGTCGCGCAGGTTCCGATAAATCTTCGCTGTCAAATTCGACGAATGCAATTCCTTTGTTGTTCGGCATGATACGGATATCGCGGACACCGGGGAACCTGGAATAATGATAAAATGTGAATTTTTAAACAAGGGCCCTCGTGAAATTTACGTCGGTTTCTAGACGTTGAACAATAAACCATTATTGATTTACTAACTTCGTTAGCTGAAAATTGTATGTCAAAATTTGTTCAAAATAATATCATTTGTTCCCTTCTACACTAATAAGTGGGTTCTAAAGGGTTATTTTCTATTTTTTCCCCAAAAATTTTCAGCAAAAAAATATTTTTGATATTTTCTTATTTCTTTTTTTTTCTCATTATCAACATTGATAGATAATACTTACTGGTTGAACACAGCTTCAAGAGTTGTTTGTTCGATGTCTTCTGGAATATTGGAACAGAACAGAATCTTGTTCGGAGCTCCCGGTCCTTCATCGACTTCTTTTGAAACACCGGCACTCGATGACCCCTATAACATTTAAAAATTTCATATGATACAATGAATCATAACTTACCGGCTTATCACCTGGCTTTTTCACCGAACTTCGTGTGATTGTTTTGGTTCTCTTCTCAATATAAGTTCCTTTTGCTCTCGAGATAATGTCCGAATCTTCTCTGGCGTATTGAATTCTGAGCGGTTTGCCGTAGAATGCGAAACCTTGTAATGCTCGAAGAGCATTTGAGGCCGCCGAGATCTCCTTGAATACAACGTGAGCTTGACCACGCATTCGATCTTTTCGGAAGGACATCAATTGGATGAGCTCACCGAATTGGGTGAAAATTGTGTGAAGACTTCTTTTCAGTTCTGAAAAAATAAACATTTCGTTTTGGAGTTTGTAATTTCTCATACCGTCTTTCTTCACCTTTTCGTTGAGATTGTTGACGTACAAAGTGTGGTTTGGAAGAATATCAGCCATCTGCAATTTTTTGTTGATTACCAGTTGTCGGGAAAAATCAAATATATAAAGGTTATGGTCTTGAAACCGATTTTCAGCAAGGATTAACTTCAAATAAGTTTTTTCGGTGACTTTTATTAAAACGTACAACGATATAAATAGTTTGAGAACATGAATGAGATCAATTATTTTTTGGCATAATCGACGCGCATGATATGATCTGGTGTTATCTTGAAATTGTTGAGAGCCGATCTCGCCGGAATTGCCAATGAATCGGTATCGAATTCGACGAACGCTATACCTGGTCGATTTGGAACCATACGAATATCCTTGAGACCGGCGAATTGATTGAAAAGAATTTCCAACATTTCGGTGGTTGCTGTATCTGGGAGATTTGTGCAGAACAGAATTTTGTTTGGTGGAGCTGGTCCGTCGCCACCGTTCTCGCGACGGTTTCGCTTTGGTTTTTTGACAACTTTATTCAACAGATATTTCGGCTCTCGTTTCACATATGTTCCCTTTTCCATGGCGACAACGTCTGAATCTTCCCGGGCAAATTGGATTCGCTGAAAATCATTGAACCAATAATAAAAAAAACTTTGCAAAATACTAACCATTGGTTTTTCATAGAACGGGAAACCATTCAACGCATCTTTCGCTGATCGTGCAGAATCGACTTTTGTGAAAATAACATGAGCTTGTCCACGCATTTTTAGAGTTCGGAAGCACATAACACTCTTGATTTCTCCAAATTGTTTGAATACAGCAATCAATGAATCGCGAAGCTCATTCTTTTTCACTTTCTCGCTCAAATTATTAATGTACAATGTATTATTCGGTGGGTACTCCATTTTCTGAAAAAAAGAGAAGTTCAGTACAGGTTCCTAAACGTTCAAAATAATTTTTCACATTCAGAAAAACTGATATAGACCGACAAAATTGTTCAAAATCAGTTTTTTCCGCAAAAAGCGGTGAAAACGAAAATAAAAATGCTGTGTGGGTTAGAGCGCGTTTGCAGCATAGCATTTTAGTCCGCGTGTGTTTTCTAGGCCAGGATTATTTTTGGGTTTTTGTCAAGCTGAAAATTAGAATTTTTCAGATAAGACCGAAATGACGGCGTTTGAAGAATTTGGTATTATTCCAGAATTGTCAGAAGCAGTAACTTCGCTGTTTTGGACGTAAGTTCTGTTTTTCAAACAGTTTTTTCTTTCTGTTTCAAGCCGAAAATACCAAAATAGAGCTACAACATCAGACATTTTGAATTCCAGATTACCAACAGCAGTTCAGTCAGAAGCAATCCCAGCGATTCTTGGAGGGGCAGATGCCCTCATTGCTGCAGAAACAGGAAGTGGTAAAACTGGCGCATTTTGTCTCCCGATTTCTCAAATTGTATGGGAACGTCGGAAAGATGCTCAAAACCCATCATCCGGTTCCAAAGCTGAAATCCATGAATTCATTTTAAATCGAGAAGATCGTGATGTAGCACTTCAAATTGATTCGGATGGTTTAAATTGTGACAGTCGGATTCATAAAGATTGGAATGGTGGAAGATGTCGAGCCGGATTGCACACCTCGGGAAAATATTACTATGAAGTTCAAATTAAAAGAGATGGATTATGTCGTATTGGGTTTACAACACTGTCTGGAACACTGAAAATCGGAACAGACTTCGAAAGCTACGGTTATGGTGGAACTGCGAAGAAAAGTCATGGTAGAAAGTTCGATGACTATGGCAAAACATTCACCACAAATGATGTTATTGGCTGTTTTCTCGATCTGGACAATCTCCAAATTTGTTGGTCTAGAAACGGCGAAACATTCCCACCCGCCTATAAAGTTAATGAAAAATTCCGGGATCCGAACAATTGTCTATACCCGGCTGTCCTTCTACAAAACTCAGCTCTCGATGTCAATTTTGGTTCCAAGCCCTTTAAATTTGCACCTGATTCAACTTCAGGATTTGTTGCTGTCAATCAAGCTCCGGAGAATTGCATCAGATGGTTCAGCAAACAAATTCAAGCCGCGAATGATCTGAACAGCCCGTTATGCGTGATTCTCGAACCGACAAGAGAGCTTGTTCAGCAAACATTCGACAATATGAAAATATTTGCCGGCGCATTGAATGACCCAAAAATAAGGTGAGTCACCTTCTTTCTCTTCTCTCGAGTGTCATTGGTTTATTTTCATCAAGTATTAGGTTGGAAAGAAATTAATTGCCTTTTTTTGATTGTCTGGAACTTCGATTATTTTCTCAATGATAGGATTGTTTTTCAAATTCCATTTTTTGCTGTTGAAAGCAGTAACTGCCTGGCACCAGTGTGCTGTTTTCATTTTATTGTAAGCCCCCTCTCTTCGCAAGAATGCCGCAATTATCGAAATCAAATAAAATGCATATTTTCAGTGTGACTCTCTTTTTATTTTTTTCTAACCCTAAAGTTAACGAGATTAACAAGAAATCCACAACAGTATATTAACGGAAGACTCCTACACCCTGTAGTTTGGTGTGAAATGATTCACGCTGGCGAGTCCAAATTTGACGATCAACATGGTTCAGAAAAACTAATAGAGATGAATTCGGATACACTGCGTAGCCAGGTTGAACTGGATCAGTACCAAACTTCACGTGAATTGTGAACAATGTTGAGGGTGTCCCATACAATAATTTTTTATGAACTGGAAACATTCGGCAAAGTGCAAAAACTGGGTCGATTCGTACCTCACATTTTGAAGGACTATGACAAAATGTGCAAGGTTGACATGACATCGGAACTTTTGACTCTCCGCCACATGCACGAATGGCTCGATGATATAAATACATGATATGATAAGTGGGTCCACTACAAAAATATTGTGCGAAATCGATAGTGGGTGAATGGCTCAGATCCGCCAGCAGACGTGACAAAACCTGATTTTTATCGAAAAAAGTGATGTCACGTGTTGGGTGGCCGGTACGTGGAGGTTAATACTTGGAGCTGCTAGACGAGGGTAACATCATTAATACTGATGTATATACTAAATAACTATATAAACTCGAGACCGTCTCTCAATCTCCCCGTAGAGCTAACGTGAGAATATTTTTTCTCCACAACAACGCCAGACTTCATGTTGCTTGGAAGCCCAAGGCTAGTCCTGCCGTTTTCGGGTGGACAGTTCTAAATTACTCTCTGTACTCACTCGACCTAGCTTTCTCGAATTATCATATCTTCTCACATCTTCAAAGACGGCTAATCAAAAAAATTTCAAAACTCGAGAAGATGTCAAAACTGACTCGACGAAGATTTTCGCCTCCCAGCCAGGGGGATTTTCGCAGGAGATAAACCATCAAATACCGGAATGATGGTAGAGGACTATCAATGCAAATAATAAATATTTCTAGTTTCCCAGCAACCTCTGTTCTTTTAATTTTCCAAAAGAACAATTCTTGAAAAAAGGCAATTAATTTCTTTCCAACCTAATAACAGTTGTTCAATTAATTTGCAGATGTATTTCCTTGGCGGCTGGTGTAAATATGGGCCAAATTATTCAATCATTGACGACTGGTTGTGATATTGTAATCGGAACACCTTCTAGAGTTGTAGATTTGATGCAAACGGGAAAATTAGCTGTAAACGCACTCCAGTTTGTAGTCATAGATGAAATTGTGAGTTTTATTCTTTCTTGTTGTCAAGAACAACAATTCATTTTTCATTGAAAAAAAATTTACAACATTTCAGTGAGTTAAAAAAAAAGATTTCTCAGAGAGCTGAGAATTGAGTTACCGTATTTTCTATAATATAAGGGATGCCCTTCTATTTTTCAACCCATTATTTCTAATATTATTATAATAGAAAAACTCTATTTCTAGAGGTTCCCAATCCGTTTTTGATAAAACACAATAAATTAACACTTTGATAAGCTTTAGCAACAAAATCGACACAAATCGAAAAAAATGAATAATTATTTTTTTCAAATGCTCAAATCAGAACTGTCCCGTGTGCCCTTATATTAGATGCGCCCTTCAGCGGGAGGTGCCCTTATAATAGAGTAAATACGGTAAAAACGTTGTCAGAAATGGAAACACTCTTCTAATTTCTACTTTATCAGGAGCATCAGTAACTATATGGCTGGAGCTATTCAATTGTTTCTATAAAAACTGTAACTACAGGAATTGCTATAAGACTTCAGTTTCAGAATTTTATAAATTCTTACAGAAATTCAGACAAACTATAAGTTCTGTATTGCCAGCTTTCATTGTTAAAATTTGTATGATTTAAACACCAACTTTTCCGATGATCTCATAAATCTTTCTTGTAAGTAAATGTGTTTTCCAGGATCAATTCCTATCTGATACAAATGGTTCTGCTCGACAAATCGACGTTCTCTTCAAAAATCTACCACTTGTATCTTCTAATGGTGTACGAAGGCAAGTTATCGCTTGCTCTGCCACTTTGCATAACGCCGAAGTAGAACGTTTTGCCGTCAGTTTTCCTTTTTTTTTTGTTTTCAAAAAATAACAATTTCGGTTTACAGAATCGTCACATGTCATTTCCACAATGGATTGATTTGAAAGGTACAGATTGTGTTTCTTCGGATGTTCACCATGTTGTTTGTAATGTTGATGCGATTGAAGATAAACAATGGATTCGTGTAAAACATCAGCCGAATAGGTTGGAGGTTCGTTTCTGTTCTAGAGAAGGAACAAAGAGATGTTCAAAAATCAAACTTTTCTCAAAAAAAAGGTGTTTTAAAAAATTTCGTCATATTCTATCATCAATAATCCTCTATCTTTCAATATTTTGGAGTTAGCTAACACTATCATTTCTTTAATATTTTCTTTTCAGCTTGAATTTTTTGGGGAAAAAACTTTAATTCTGAATTAGGTGGTCTGACAAATCTATAAACCTTGATTCTTTGTAGTTTGTTTAGTATTGAGCCTTTGTTTATCACTGGATGACAATATTTCACGTCAAAAAGCTAAATACCTTTCATTTATGTCAACACACCAGATCTTTGAACGTACTCCGAGAGCCAGAAAAAAGTATAAATAAAAAACACTCGTATTTTGTGTTTCATTTCAGCCAAATAATCTAGATCGTAAAGTAGCCAATTTCGTGGCTAAACCCGAATTCAGTGTGATCTTGAAAATATAATTTATGTTTTCACAGCAAAAATGCACAACATAAGCTAGTTCAAAAAGATATTTACACACTGAAGTTTTGTTACCTCTGGATATTTTATTGTGTCGAAGATTCTTCAAGCCAAACTTTTTTTTTCATCACTCTTTTAAGATTGATTAACGTACAGTACTTTCTGTGAAATATTTCGCAATGCTCCAGATCTAGGTCATCAAGATAGAGACACATAATAAATTGCACTGTTTGTCACCCAAACTGGTTTGAGTCATTCAAATGTTTCCCCTTCCAGGATGATCATATTCACGATTCTGATAGTATTCGATTAGGAACAACTGACAAAAATACAATATCTCTTGGCACTAAAATATTGAAAGGAATTTATGTTCTGAAAGCAATTCGAGCTTTAAATATGGACAAGGCGATTATTTTCTGTCGAACAAAACAACAATGCGATCACATGGAAACGTTTCTGAAAAATAATGGTAGGTCTAATATTTTTGTACATAAACATGGACAGAAATAATTGTTTTTTTTTCTTAGGTTTTTCGGCTGCTTGTTTACACGGAGATCGTTCGGCGGCTGAAAGAGAATCATCATTAGATGACTTCAAAGTAAGTCGTTTTCTTGCTGTTTACAATGCTTTGTTTGTTCAAGTACTTATTTTGACTTTTTTTTTAGAATGATAGTGTCAGTTTTCTGATTTGCACTGATGTTGTTGCCCGAGGTTTGGATGTTCGAGGTGTTCCCTTTGGTTAGTTTTTTCTCCTATTCAATTTCTTTTTTTTAATTGAAAAAAAAGCAATTAACAAGCGAGTCAGCGAATTTGTCTTCTTCCTATATATTTCATATATTTTTCAGTTATCAATGTTACATTACCTGATGATAAAGCTATGTATGTTCACCGAATTGGACGAGTTGGAAGAGCTGAAAGAATGGGATTGTCGATCTCGTTGGTATCACAAAATGAGGAGAAAGTATGGTTCCATAAATGTAAAACGAGAGGAGTTGGATGTTTTAATTTCGAAGAGGTTAAAAAAGGAGGATGTGCTGTTTGGATGAATGAGAAAGGAGTGAGTTGGGGGTTTTTTCATACTTGGACTACCTGACCTGGGGGGCTCAACCTTTTGGGAAGGATGGGGCTTAACTTTTTTTTTGGATGAGGCTTCACCAGTCAAAAAACGTCATTTTTAGCACTTTTTCCTTATATTACCGTACCTAGTACTGTACATAGAGGTTCAAATGTAATATCTTTCTGCAAAAATGTAGCTCATATGTGGACAAATGAAATCCGCATCACTAATTCTCATTATTTTCAAATAATACCCCCTGTAACGCCCTTTCGACCGTTTCGACCAGAGGGGTTAACAGACATAAATTATGATAAACTTTTTTTTAACTTAAAATTTTCGCTTTTCACATCTTCACCTTTTTTTTAGAATGGAGGCTTAACCCCAAAGGTCCCAAACTGGGGTAGTCCAAGTATGGGTTTTTTACAAGTAAAAGTCTGTGAGATACATGCAAGAAATAGTGAAATGCAAAAAAACTTAAACAAAATAAGGATTATATTTTTGTTTCACAAAAATAGAATCCTAAAAAGTTTGAAAAAAAATGTTCAAAAATCTTGATACAAAGTGTGGTTTATGCAAAAACAGAAAAAAAGTGTTTTTTCTTCTCATTTTGTGCTTCGAAAAAAAAAACAGAATTTTTATCCTTTTTTCAATAGTCATCTCGTTTTGAAAAACTTCATTTTTTGCCTAGTTTTTTGTTTTCGTTGAAAAAAACCAGTTTTTCTTGTTTTTATAGCCAAACAAGACGAAAAATCCGGAATTCTGTTCTTACCGGTTTTAGCGTGTTTCTACAAATTTCGTTAAGTTATCCGAGAATTGTTTTTACCAATAATTTTGTAGGAAATCTGTTGTAGAATTTCAAATTACCGTATTTACTCTAATATAAGGTCACCCCTTATAAAAGGGCGCCCCTAATATAAGGGCATTCGGGACAGTTCTGATTTGAGCATTTGAAAAAATAATTATTCATTTTTTATGTGTTGATTTTGTTACTAAAGCCCATTAAAGTGTTAACTCATTCGGTGCATCATTAAAAACGGAAAGGGAACCTCTAGGTAAAGAGTTTTTCTATAATCAAAGTACTAGAAAAGATTGGTTGAAAAATTGAAGGGCATGCCCTTATATTAGAGTAAATACGGTAATTAATTGTGTTGAAAGTTCAATGTTTTCTAGAAAGAGAAGAACTAGTAATAAACATTTCACTATTTGTTGAAAATATTTTGAGGTTTCTCTTACAATAAAATCGTAACTTCGACATGAAAAAAAGTGTTTTCAGCTTCTTGGAGAAGTCGAGGATCATCTTGGATCGACCATTTCCACAGTCGATAGTGATTTCAACATCCCGATAGACGAATTTGATGGAAAAGTTGTGTATGGTCAAAGACGAGGAGCAGGTATGTCTTCATTCGAGTTTTCCCTTTCATTGTATTCTGGAAAGAAGCGTTTCTTAAAACGTCATCCTCGCCTTATTTTATTGTCGCTTGGAACGTTTTGAGCATTTTTTTCACACGATGCTATTGAGAAAAAATTGGTATTTGAGGACGTCCGCGGAATCACTTTCTTTTTCTATTTGCTTTTGAGGAGAAAAGCGAGAAAGTGGAGAAAAAAAGTTATTCTTCAAAGTAGTATTTATTGAAAAGATGAGTGTCCTTTTGCGTTTTTTAGTTATCATATTAGGAACATTTTTGAGGGGAGTTTGATTGAATTAAAAAATAGTGAATGTTTTTGTTTTGAATGATTTTTTAGGGGATTTTTTCAATGGCTGAACCTTGAGATTTTATTGATAGAAATGATGGTTGCAGTATTATTTTCTGAGTTTTTCTGATACATAGTTTAGGGAATAGTTTTAGTTTCAATTTTTCAAAAAGAACCATTTTGTTCTAAAAAAATACGAGAGTTCAGATATAAAAAAAAGTCCTTTTTGTGTAACAAATTAAGCCAATTTAGGATTTTCGAATAAATGTGTCATTTTTCTGAAATTAAGAGAGACTTTTTGTAAAAGCCATAAAGTGAACGGCCATTGAAAAAATCGACCTGGCTGAAATTTTTTTATTGAAAGCCCTATGTGTGTACAGCACACAAAACATGTTTTTTTAGCGAAAAAACTTTTCACCCCCCTGGGGGGAGGGGGTGAAGGTGAAAATTTTTTTTTTTGTCACACAGTCTCGAACGACTTGCTCAAACACCATTTTACAAAAAAAATGTTTTTTTCAAAAAATTCTGTAAATTTGGGGATCGATTCGCATTGCTTAAATATGTCGCTTGTAGAAATTTGAAGTAATTTCATCAACTTTGAGACACTATACGAACATTCGAAGTTTCAGATTTTGCTTGTGGGATGTTTTCAACCGTTTGGTTCGCAAACTGGGGTGTCGTTTAAAATTCTAAAATAATTTTTTATATACGTAAAAAAGGACGAGAAATCATTTTAACAAAGCCAGATTGGAGGAAAATGTTTCTTAAGGGGTGAAACTTCAGTTTTTTTTGTCTAAATTTTTCAAGAATCGGGTTAGATGGAATGATAAAAAAATGTTGTTAATGAGAAAGTTGTGCGCCTCAAAATTTCCTAAAAAATGGTTTTTTAATCATGAAAAAATATTCACTTAGAGCAAAGTTATGATTTTTTGAAGTTTTAGCACCTTTCACCTTCACCCCCTCCCCCCAAGGGGGTGAAAAGTTTTTTCGCCAAAAAAACATGTTTCGTGTGCTGTACACACACAGGGCTTTCAATAAAAAAAATTTCAGCCAAGTCGATTTTTTCAATGGTTATTTTTTCAATTTTTCTCAATGTGTCATATCAGAAAAATTCATGTTTTTACAAAAAGTCCCTCTTAAGAAGCTTCGATCGTTTTTTCCAATTCTCTCGTAAAGCACGATTGAGTTTCCGATCTGCCCCCAAATACCCTAATTTTTTTTTATCACAAATTATCATCAATTCACCCACTGGATGTTTTTGATACCAAAAGAATCCCTACAATTTCTGTTTTCGAATATATTGCTCTAAATGCGATTTTTTGTAATTTTTTGTTTATTTTGAGAAATTGGAAATTTGAGGATCCAGTTTATATTCATTTACGATTATTCGCATACGATTCTGAGAGTTCAAGTTTTTTTCTGCATATTCATTTAAATATATTCAGAATTTCAAATTTCTCGAAATTGGTGTATAATGAACTGTTCTTTTCTGTTCCAATTCCCTGCTTTGTTGATTTTTCTCCGAAAATTGATCATATCAAATTTTGATTGTTCAGTGTCTCAAAATATACAAAATGACATAGATTACATAGATTATCTCTGATTTTTCTCAAAAAAAAGACAACATCTCAGTGAGAATATCATTTTTTCTGCTGAAAGAAATTTTCGAAATCAATTTTGACAACAAAAAAAAATACGTTTCTATTGTTGAAAATTTTTTCTCGTTTTTTTGAAAAAAACATCTCAGCATATCATGCATAAAACTTGGTAAACGTTTTGTGATTATTTTCATCATCTAGATAACCATCACCTAAAATGATTTCACCAAATAATATGCGAAAAGTATTTACCAGACTACTTACAAAGCCATAAAAACATGATAAATTTAAGGTGTTACACTGTCTGGTCATGGTCTTTCGACGGCCTCTTCAGTCGCTCAACTTGCCGATTTGGAAACTAGAATGCAATTAGAATTTTTGAAAAATATTCGACATGTTTTTAATGTTGTTGAAAATTGATAAATTTTTATTATTCTTCTTTTTTGTGAGTATTTTCGTTGTTGTGCCGTGGTTTGTGACCTATTGATTATCTTGTTTTTAGTAATGTAAACATTCCCTTTTTATTTTCCCCACAATTAACTATCTTGATAATATTCTAATGACCTTCACCGTTCGTTTTCTTCAAGGTCAATAATTTTCGAATTTTTTATATATTAAAATATTCGTTTCTTGTAATACTTAAATTCTTCCAGATTTCGTTTTCAACCGATTTTCAAAGTATTTTTAACAAGTCACAAAACTATTTGAAAATATTTGGTGAAAACAAACAAAAAGTTTATCTCGAGGAGACGCAGAGAGAAAGGAGAACGAGGGAAAGTGCGCTCTATCGGAGGTTGGTTTCGTCATTTTTGTTTCTCGATTACAATAGCAATTCGCCTTTGTTTCAGCCCTTTCCTCGTTGTTGGCTCGGGGACACACGTTTCGAGTGAACTTTGTGAGTTTTTTTTTGGGATTTTGTTGTGGGACAAAGAATTAATGATGAATTGGACGTAATTTCGAAAGATTCTTATCTAAAAACTTCGTAGTTTGTCCCTGAGATAAGAGCGTTTTTAATATGTAAGAGCTTAGAAACATGAAACATATTCATTGTTTACATGGATATTTTATAGTTCAGAAAATATGTTTCCAATGTTTTTTGTTGAATGTTTTAGAGATGATTCATTAATAATTGTGTTTTTATTAGAAAAACAACATTGCACAGTTTGAAACCAAGAATTTGATGAATTGTGTCTTCATAAAAAATATTTATGGAAAAGCCTCTGAAATTTACTTTCTCGTCTTCAAGGTATGCACATTTTTCAAAAACAGACAATCATTCTTATTTCAGCCTGCCTTCCATTTTTTTCCAAAATTTTATACATTTCCATTAGTTTTTTTAAGACTTTAGTCATCAACAAGGTATATATTTTTGCCGACGACAAATTCAAAACAATTACTTTTACCGTTATCTGCAGCAAACAACCCAAAATTTATTTGTCAAGTTTTTTAATCGGAATTATATATGAAACTAGATTTTCTTATTTAAAAATACTGATGACATCGGGTCTAGTTATTAGTCAGATTTGCGTTTTTTAATAGGCAGGAAGTTAGTTTTTTTACCAAGAGAACAGAAATAATCCGATTTTCCCGGAAAAAAAAATGAAATTTGTTCAATAAGTTCTGCACCAAAATATTCTGACTCCAGGTGATTTCATAGACAGAAATTCTCCTTTGTTTTTAGTGCAATCCTATAGGTTCAAAAAGCTCTCCCCGACATATACGTCGATGTGTTTTTATATCACCATGACAACGTCGAATTTCATAATGTGTTCTTCATTTTTTTCAGCACAATAGGGTGTTGCCTATCATCAGAAGACACTCCACTTCCTGAAAATATTAATAATCCGGAGCCGCTGAAAACTGTTAAGAAACCAACATTGAAGAATATCGATCGGATTATGAAATTCCATGAATATCCAGTTACCCAAGACTATCGAATCAGTAGAAAGGTAAGAGATTTTGAAGAAATTTAATGATAAAATGTGTTTTTTTTTTGTAGGTTCTTGGAGTTGGTATAAATGGAAAGGTTGTGGAGTGCGAAAATCGCAATACTAATGAGAAGTTTGCATTGAAAGTGTTGAGAGATACAGAGAAGGCTAGAAGAGAGGTAAGCGAATTTCAATGAGCAAAACAATAATAAAATTTGTGAGCACTGAATTTTTTTTCGAGATATTGGAAACAGACAAAAGTATACTAAGATGGCTGAATTTAGTTATTTTTCGTTTTTTCAGAAAAATTTGTTATGATTTTCTTATTTGTTTTCTCCGAATTCCACTATTGAAAGTCAAATTGATCCAGGTGGTTCTTGGTTCTTGGAACTTTAAACTTTGCTTTTTATATTCAATGCTGGAAGTATCAAAAAAATAATAGTTCACATAATTTTTTTTTTCATTTCACATTTTCAAAGCTTATTACTGCTTGAATTGTTTCCATTTATCACTTTAAGCAATTAGTTTGAAAGGGAAAGCAATTTCAAAAAAAATGATATTGATTAAGAAAAAAATGAACTATTTACAGTAGTCAAAATGAAGTTCGCTGGAACTTTTCAAGATCTATTATTGATTTTCGACTGTTAAATTGAAAAATAACAACAAAAAAAATGAGGCTTATGAAAAACACCGAGTAAATAAAGATTGTATGAATTCAAAAAATATTTGGTAATTCGCGCTCTATTGATAAAGCCAGAAAATTTCCAAACAAAAACTTTTGAACTCATTTTTTAAAGTAATTTTCCATATTTATAGGTTGAATTGCACGCTCTGGCTTCTCGTCATCCGCATATCGTTGAAGTCAAAGCGGTTTACAAAAACTCGTATAATAATGTAGATTGTCTATTGGTTGTAATGGAAAATATGAGAGGTGGCGAATTGTTCAATCGAATTCAAGAAAGAGGACAAAAAGCATTTACCGAAAGAGAAGCGGCTGGAATTGTTTACGAGATTTGTTCTGCAGTGCAACATTTACATCGAATGTCGATTGCCCACAGAGATTTGAAGCCGGAGAATTTATTATATGCGTAAGTTTTCGGATTTATGGGAATAATTCAGCAATAGTATTTGCAGTACTACGTCGAACGATTCTGCTTTGAAGTTGACTGATTTCGGCTTTGCGAAGAAAACGGATGAATCTGAACCATCGGGACTCCAAACTGCTTGCTTCACTCCATATTACTGTGCTCCAGAAGTTTTGGGAACTGAGAAGTATGACAAATCTTGCGATTGTTGGTCGATAGGAGTCATTATGTATATTTTGTAAGTTACTTGGAAATTGAGAACTTACAAGTGAGTAAGAATTAATTTTCAGATTATGTGGATATCCACCGTTTTACTCACAACATGGACAACCGATGTCACCAGGAATGAAGTCGAAAATCAAATCGGGTGAATATTCATTCCCTGCGCCAGAATGGGATTGTGTATCGGAAGCGGCGAAGGATTTGATTCGAAAAATGTTGACTATTAATCCATCGGAGAGATATAATATCGAACAAACTATGGCTCATAAATGGATTTGTCATTATAAAAAGGTACGGTGTTAAATATATTTCGTATTATTCTTTGAAGAAAGCTCTGAAATTAGAGAAAATTTTGGAATGAAATGTTTCGAAAAATAAATAAGTTTTCTCATTCTGATATAATTTACACGAATCCTTAAATTTTCAATTAAATTTATTAGGAAATCATGATACAGTTTGCACTAAAAACCATAATTTCTCTCGAAATTTCTCAGAATTAATGGCCTCCAAAAACATCCTTATGTTCAAACTTTCAGGTCCCTAATACACCATTATGCACAAGTTCTGTTTTGGTGGATCAAAAGGAGCAATGGGGTGAAATGCAGGATGAAATGGAGAAGACTTTGGCATCGATGAGAGTTGGAACCGATAACATACAGATAAAAAGTTTGACTGATTCGAATAACAAATTACTCGCGAAACGGAGACAGAAAAAGGTAAGAGAAAATTCGATTCACGTATATCAAAATGATTTTTCTTATTTTTAGGACGACGATGATGTGATGATTATCGAAGAAGACGAAAAAATGAGTAGTGAATGAATAATTGATAAATATTAATTTCCCCTAATTTACAAATGCCAAATATCTATGATCCCTCTTATTTTAACAGGTCACTTGCTCAGTTTTTCAAAATCAAAATCTTATTTTTTTATATGTTTATAGGCCTTTTTGGAGAATAAATGTATTTACTTTTATAGAAAATATTTTTTATAAAAGGGGGACAAAATTCATAATTTTTGGATTTTCCATT
Organism: Caenorhabditis sp. 38 MB-2015; assembly: GCA_900536415.3. NCBI lineage: Eukaryota > Metazoa > Nematoda > Chromadorea > Rhabditida > Rhabditidae > Caenorhabditis > Caenorhabditis quiockensis. Next base: position 265,877 of record LR548867.1, read on the forward strand.
TCTGGCCAAATTTCTGCATTTGGTACATAAAGTTTTTATGGAAAAAATCAAACCGAAAAAAAAAATTGTAAATTTGAAATGTATTCGTTTAGCGGGAAGGTCTCGTACCGACACGTGTCATTGGGGCGCGATGCCAATTTTACTTTTTGAAAAATCTGATCAAAAAACGAAAATTTCTTCTTCGCTCAGCCCGCCACAAAGTGATACTTTTTGTTAATTTGGTCAGAAACGCTTGCTGCGTAATTTCTGCTTTGTTAAACGCAGTTTGTCTAGAAAATGTGTCCTTATCGCACAATTTCGCTTTATTTTTTTAAAAGTTGCCGTTTCACATGATTGATTTTTGTACTCTCGTAGTATTTATATTCGATTTTCGAATGTATTTGTCATTTCTGTGTGAAATGATGACATTTTAAAAGACTTCAAAACGTTTCTTCTCAATTTTTGCAAAAAAAAATGTTGTGTTGTCCTTCAGAGATACGCAGACGAACAGAGGAGCCGCGCCGCCCGGCGGCCACGATCAGTGTTCATTTCTGTTGTGTATATATGTTTGTGTCACTATTTTTCGTTTTATTTTTCTCTCTCCAGCAAAAACATCAAAACTGTGGTGCCATTGCATAGGTTGATTTGATAAGAAAACTGGTGTGGTGATAAGTTTTTGTCATTCGATCATTATTATTACTTCGTTTTTAGTTCGTTTTCTGTCTTCTTCGATGAAAACCTCTGGATTTTTCAGGTACCTTCCAGCCAAAATGCCAATCAGTCAGCAACTTCGCAACGATTTGGAAGATGTCGCCAATCGTCTTCGTATCTCGTCAGTTGAGATGACCTGCGCCAGCAAGTCTGGACATCCAACTTCATCCACTTCTGCTGGTGAGTTTTTCGAATACGAGGGAATGGTTACAAGAAATTTCTTTTTAAATTCACTATAAGTAAATTTGAAGATCTTGAACTGAAAAAGATCCCATGACCAGTGTTTGCAAACCTTCACTGTTAAATTTAAGTCTAAGCTCAGGAAACCTCGAATTCAGTGTGAAAGTACTACAAAGTTTTTTGTCATAAAAAAGAATGGTAGAGAAACCGGATTTAGTGAAAATTGATTTGCTCAAACTTGCCACCAAATTCTTCTTCTCAAGATCAATAAAAAGGCGAAAACAAAACAATTTCCTCGAATGCGTGTCCGTATAGGAATGAAGCATAACAAAAAATTTTCCAGCTGAAATCATGGCAACCCTCTTTTTCAATGAGCTCAAATACGATATTGCCGAGCCAAAGTCAGCATCCGCTGATAGATTCATCCTCTCAAAGGGACACGCCTGCCCAATCCTTTATGCGGCATGGGAAGAGGCCGGTTTGTTGAGCCACGAACAAGTTTTGTCTTTGAGAAAAATCGACTCAGACATTGAAGGACATCCAACACCAGTAAGGAATCATTATGAAATACAATTGAAATAGTGAACACTTTTAAGAGATTGAACTTCATCGATGTTGCCACTGGATCTCTTGGACAAGGTATCGGAGCCGCTGCCGGTATGGCATACGTTGGAAAATACATTGACAAGGCCAGCTATCGTGTTTTCTGTCTTCTTGGAGACGGAGAATCGGCTGAAGGATCAGTTTGGGAAGCCGCCGCTTTTGCTTCGATTTACAAGTTGGACAACTTGGTCGCTATTGTCGATGTTAACAGACTCGGACAATCACAAGAAACATCACTTGGACACAATGTTGACACATACAGAGTAAGTTTCAGACCTCAAAATATGAATTCATAGATCAGTTACCCAAAATTATTTTTATGATCTATCAACATAATTGTTATCAGTATGGTTCTGCTGACAGAACTATTTTTCTTTGAGAACAGTCACGCTAGTGTTTGTAGGCTATTGTTTTTGAATCAAAAAAGTGTAATACGGACAAAAACAGAACAAAAAATAAATTGTGAATTGAATTTCGAAGTTTCGTTGTTGTTGTTAGGGTTGAGATTTTATTTTTTTTTTGGACATTCAATGGAAGATGAAAATCAACAATCATTTTTTTTTGACAATTTTTCGAAATAAAAGTTAACGCAGATTTCAATTTTTCGCGGAAGTTTTAGATTGTAGTTTGTTCAGAAAGTCTAATTACAACTACCAACTACAACTACTAACTACAACTACAAGTACCTACACAGTTCACTTGATAAATAACTTAGGCACTTCTCGTTTCAAACCATACAGATAACAATATCTAATAGTTTCATGAGTTTATATTGGACCATAACAGTGTATTTTTCCAAACAAAAAAGGAATGAAATACCAAATGTAAAAAATATTTTTCAGGCTCGTTTCGCTGCTTTTGGATTCAATGCTATCGTTGTCGATGGTCACAATGTTGAAGAATTGTTGGCAGCATACGAAGTTGCTCGTAATACCAAGAATCAACCAACTGCTATTATTGCCAAGACTTTGAAAGGGAAGGGATTGGTCGGAATCGAAAATGAGGATAACTGGCACGGAAAGCCAGTATCGGCTGATTTGATTGCTGCTATTCAAGCCAAATTCCATGGATCACAAAAGGGAAAATTGGTCGCTGCTAAGCCAATCAATGATGCTCCAGTTGTTGATTTGCATATTGGAAGCATCAAAATGGCTGCTCCACAATACAAACTCGGAGACAAGGTCGCCACAAGAGCCGCCTACGGAACTGCTCTCGCCAAACTCGGAGATGCCAGTCCCCGAATTGTTGGACTCGATGGTGATACCAAGAACTCGACATTCTCTGATAAATTGTTGAACAAGCACCCAAATCAATTCATCGAATGCTTCATCGCTGAGCAAAATTTGGTCGGAGTTGCTGTCGGAGCTCAATGCCGTGATCGAGTTATTCCATTCACATCGACATTTGCCGCTTTCTTCACTCGTGCCACTGATCAAATTCGTATGGCTGCAGTTTCATTTGCCAACTTGAAGTGTGTTGGATCACACGTTGGTGTTTCAATCGGAGAAGATGGACCATCTCAAATGGCTTTGGAAGTGAGTTTTGTTTTGAAAATTACAAAAAACTTTTTCTGGGTGAAAAACCAGACTTCAAAAGATCGTAAAATAACTAAAATAAAAACTGAATAAGAGAACATGTTTTTTTGAAATTTTTAGAAAAAAAATTACAATTGTGTGTACGTTGGTAATTTTGTATTTTTCCAGGATATTGCGATCTTCCGTTCAATTCCAAATGGAACCGTCTTCTACCCATCTGACGCCGTTTCTGCTGAACGTGCAACTGAATTGGCTGCCAACATCCGCGGAATCGTCTTCATCCGTACTTCTCGTCCAGCTCTTCCAGTCATTTATGACAATAATGAGCCATTCGTTGTTGGACAAGCCAAGGTTGTCAAACAATCTGCTCAAGATTCAGTTGTTTTGGTCGGCTCATGTGTCACATTGTACGAATCATTGAAAGCCGCCGAGATTTTGGAGAAGGAAGGAATCCACGCCACAGTTATCGATCCATTCACCATCAAACCATTGGATGGAAAGACTATTGCTGAACACGCGAAACGTGTTGGTGGAAAGGTTGTTGTCACTGAAGATCACTACGCTGCTGGAGGAATCGGAGAAGCTGTTTCCGCTGCTTTGGCTGATATTCCAAATGTTCGTGTTCGCTCTCTCAATGTCAAGGAAGTTCCACGATCCGGACCACCAGATGCTCTCGTTGACTTGTACGGTATCTCAGCTCGTCATATTGTCGAAGCCGTCAAGAACTTCCACTAAATAATTCTCAGTTTTTATTAATTTTCACAAATTTAGAAATCGTCATGTAATTATCTAAAAATTCTATTTATGCATCCTTTTTTCGGTTGTGAAACATTTTTGTTCTATTATGAACTATTGTACTCTATCCTCGTTAAAGACTTATGGCATCAGAGATTCTCGAATTTGGACAACAAATGAAAGTTCAAAAACAAGGATGATGAATGAGTGATAAAAAATATTCGTAAACGTATAAAAGATATCAAATCTAGCCCGCAAACCTGTATTTTTTCTCGTCTTCGATCAATTCGCGTTTTGTGTTTAGCAACGGGTATGTTCATTTGTATACATATATGCTTTTCCACTTTTTTTTCGATTTTTTTTTTCAATTGGGGTATATAACTGCGGTTGAGGTTTTGAATTGTGAGAGTAGAGATATTTTTATTTCAAATTTCTTACCGAATTTAATCTGGAACACAGTTAGTGTACTTTGACCCGTAGTAGCCATTTCTGAAGAATGTAAAAAAACGTTTATTAAAAATGGAGCATGTGAGAAAAAACAAGAAAATATAAATTTTATTAGGTCGTTGTTTCACAGGGAACTTTTTTTTTGAAAAAAAAACGAATAGTTTTTTTGAATTAATTTTTTTTGATGTTTCAAACCTGAGGAGCTTTGAAAAAATGTTGAAAAGTTAAAAAAATGCCAAATTTTCTGAAAAATAAAAACATATCTCGACCTTCTTTTTTTTTTAGGTTTGGGTCAGATTTCGGGGTTTCATAGTGTTCCGGACTGATTTCGGCGATCAGCAGAAGCAGGGAAACTGGATAAGTAACACATTTTTTTAAATATTAAAATATTTTGAAATTTTTTTCAGATGTCTGATCACTTAGAAATTGATATTACACATAGACAAAACGATCTTCGACGATTATTTTACACAAAATGCTTTGTATATTTTAATGATTACGAAATTCTGACAATGTCGCTTTTGCCAGTGGATTGTGATAATTCCATTGATTTCTTGATATCTGAAAATCTACTTTGGAGGGACCCCTATTTTATTTCAGAGATTTTGCTGTGAAATTTCTGACAACGAGAATCATATGACTGAAATATCAAAAAATCAAAAAAAAAAAATCCTTCGAAATTAAATATGAAAAGTCAATTTTCTCATTTTGTCTATTGCAAATGTCTAATTCAAATTCAAAGACAAGCATGGTTCCTGAACTACTGTAGGTATCTATATTCATATGAGGCACTTTGTTTCTATGAAAACTAGAGTAAACTCTTTGAAATCAATTAATTAATGGCTACTGTCTATATTGGTTTTTCATAAAACATAATAATCTTTACTAATTATAAGTTTTTGAAGTTTTTGTTGGCTTCTGAAGTTCAAGTTAAAAACAGGATAAAAAATTTAATGTAAAAAAATAATTTTACAAGAAACTACAATGTTCTCCAAATTTCAAAGCTCACCATTTAGCCAGTGTTTGAATTTTTGAATATATTATGGTACAGTAGTAATAAAAAAATTAGTTCCATGTTGGTAAAATCGTTTCAAAAACTCAAAAACCAATGTTAAAAAAAATACAACTTCGTAGAGTTTCTCAAAATTAATGAATAAAAGTTGTTTAGAAATGTGCCAATGCATAGCCAATTCCCAATTTTACAAAAATGTTTGGAATTTTTTTTAACTCAAAAACTTCTGTAAGCTTGATGATTGATTAAACTTTGCATTCACACTTCAAGCCAAATTAAAAAAAAAAGTTTATAAAATTTTTTTAAAAACGAATTTTCGGAAAAATAATTTTAAAATCGGGAAAACTCATTTTTGAAATTAAAAATGGTAATTTTCAGAAAAATAAATTTTTTTCCCCATAATTGATCCTTTGTGACGTATCACTAAAAATGCTATAGATTGGTTTCAGTTCAAAAAATCACTTCCCATTTTCTCCCTTTTCTCCCTACAATAAACCACGAGTACTTTTAAAATCGTATCGGCTTGTTCAAATCCTATAAAAAAAGAAAAAAACTTTCATTTTTCTCCTTGAAATGGTTTTGTTTCATTGAATGAATCACTTGTTTGTACGTTTTCGATTAATCTCAAAATGTTTTTGAATAGTAGTAAACCACAAAACAAAACTTGATTCCTTTATTCATTTCTTTTTTTTTCAGATTATGTTATGTATAACCTTTCTAATATTATCACTATTGATCGCAAATGGATATGTACAGGAAATAACTCGAGATTATTCACCACTTTTGGATGTAAGTAATCCTCCAAAAGTTACCTCGAAATACCCAAAAATATTTTCAGAAAAATACATCAATAACAAATCCTGGAATATATCTACGAATTATGCCAAATGGATTGGCTTATCTTCGAGAAGTTGGAATGAAAGTTATAAATGAGCAAATTTTGAAATTGCAACTTCCGAATATTCGAGAGAAAATTGAGAACGGCGAAGTTTCGATTAACAATGCTTATATGTCAAAGTATTGGGCGCCACAAGAATATTCATTAGATATGTCGGAACCGAATCGATTCACATGGAGTATGAGCAAAATGCATTTGAGGTAATTGGAAGGGAAAAGCTTTTTTTTGGACGTTTATAAAAATTCAGTAGTTTGTTTTTGCGAAAAACGAAACATAGTGCAAAATATCCAGCTTTGAATGTACACACTGAAAGTATGAAAAATGCTCGAAAAATCATTAGAAACTAAACAAAAATGAAATATAGGACTAAACTAATAGGTAAACTTTCATCCTGAAAATATTTAGATAATTGGATTTATAATAAAATGAAAGATTACCTTTTCAGTCCTCGAAATCACTGTTTGGCAGGTTTCTAGTTTTCTCATTCCAAGCTGAAAAATCTGCATTAGTGATCACGACTGAAAATATCAATGATAACTCAACATATTTTTTGCTCTACTGTGAAAACGTTGCCGTCTGAAAAACACAATGGTTTCAGAAAAAATTTAAAGGCAAGATTTTGACTTGTATCATGGAATGTGCATTTTTTAAATATGTGGTAAATTCACTTGTAAAGTTTATCTAAAAGGGACTATTGATTTATATTTTATAACTTTGATATAGTGAAATTCCCAACTGATTTTTTAGGTAAAAAAGTTTAATGGTCAAATATCTTTTCGAGAATTTAAATAATTTCATTGCGTACATTTCTGAACACTGACCATTATCCTGCATTTTATTTTTATCATAATTCTTCCGAATATGTGAAATTCAGCATCAACAATTTTAGCCAAGGTATACTTTATGAAGAACTTCAGTAACTGTGGAATAACTTATGAAAAAGAACCTTAGAAAATTGATTTTCACCAATGAATCTACGAACTTAAAACTTTGAATATATCTGAAAAATAGAACAACGAAATAAAACAAATATTTCACGTGATTTTTAATTTTTTTTTCGTAATTCAACTTTGCTGAAAGAACTGAAATTTTTATTTGAATAGTTATCAATGAGTTTTTAAGAGCAAACATTGCTCAATACATTTTACAAATCCAAAAAATCATTCCAGAGCTGCCGGTGAATTCCAAGCCACTCTCAACAACCCTCTCCTTCTCCCAACTGTCCCAATCGGAGGACATTTTGAAGCTCTTCTCGGTCATATCGCCCTCTACATTTCACTTGGAATGGAAAGAAGTGCCAACGGAGCACCTCAGGTCAGATCATCCGGATGTCAGGCAACCATAGGATATGTCGATTTGAATGTTAGAAACACTGGGGTTCTTACTGATTTCTTCATCAACGCGTTTAAAGGTTTGAAATATATTTAAAGGTTTGAAAATATAAAAATATTATGGTTTTTTCAGCATTTTTGATTGGTCATTTCAAGCCACAAGTTGAGCAAAGAATGTGTAAAATGATTGAAACAATAATCGATAGAGATATGAATATTCTACTATCAGCAATGCCTTTAAAAGTTCGAATCAATGAGAATAACCTCGACATTATTGGTGAAACCTTTGGTCTAACCCCAAAGAAACCATTATCAAGAGGAACTGGAAAACTGTCCAACTTTGGTGCCAAACAAATAACACTGACTCATTTCGTGCAACGACTTCGTGAAAAAGAATTGGTCCTGGATTATCAATTATTGACCTCTCCATTTGTTCAAAATGGGGCGATTGGTATGATGGCAAAGGGTGAGATATCATGGAGAGGTCATGGTGGAACACCATTTTATCCGCCAAATATTCGAATTCCACCACCACATGGTGTACATATGGTCGAGTTTTATGCGAGTGATTATTTGGCCAATTCGATGTTGTATCATTCGTATAAACACAAGTTTTTGGATGTTACCATTGGACCGGAAAGTAGTCCACAACTTCAGGTAAGGGAATATTTATGTATTCATAAACCGCGTTCCATTAATAATCCCCTTTTTTCAAAACTAAGAAGCTTTTATGAAATTTTCGATATCGAAATCGTTCGATAAAAAATAATTAAAGCCGAAAACTGAAACTACAGTAATCTAATTGCTGAAAATTGAAAAAGAAATGAAAAAAAAATGTGAGGTTTGAATGAACGTTTTTTAAAAATTTTTCTCGTGATTTTATGAGGTTTTGATACTACTAAAAAAATTTCATGTGTTTTTTGACAAAATTATCTTTTGAAATTAAAATTCAGAAGAATACCTACAAGCTCACCTAGTTTTCATTAGGTCTAAGAGGAACTTTTTCGGACTGCTTAAAAATTTTATGAAAGTTTTTTTATAAAACGTGTTAGCAGAATAAAACAATTTATGTTATTTTGTTAAATGACCCCAAAACTCCAGAAAATCGATGAAAAAATAAACTTCTGTCTGGAAATAATAGCTTTTCTGAACTCACTTGATTGATAACTTTTGAATTTTTCTGAGTTTGAGTATAACTTTCGGTAAGGTTGGATCTAGCGAAAGCAATGGGGGAAAAAGTGGGTTCTTTGCCAAAAGGATGAATCAATGTCAGTTATAACATTTTTGAAAGATCAAACTCCTGTTGTTCATTTTTTCAAATCGCAAATCCTAATACTCAAATTCCAGCTCTGAAGTTTGTATTGAAAAAATGAGAAAATCTGTATCACAGCAATTTTGAGGAAAAGGATTTTTTTAAAAAAATAGAGAAATCAAGTACGGAAAAGAAGCATAGAATATTTTTTGAAATTAAAAATCTCACAACGAAACTGAACGCTTCAAAACTTGGAAATATTTTGGCAAAAAAAAATAAAATAACGGAAAATATTTCACATACTACTTTCACGTATTCTATGATTATTTTTGTGTGACAGTTTTTTATTTCTTTAGTTATTTTGAAAAAAAATCAGGGCTTGATTTTACTATAAATCTAAGTACCTAGAAGTTTCTAAATTGAAAAGTTGCCCCATATTTTCGTACAATCCCCCATTTCTTAACTTCGAATGGTTTTTTCAAGCCTATTTTTGTATTTTCAGTGTAAACTTCAAGGCTGAAAATTGGCTTTTGAAATCACGTTTTGAGAAAAAAAGTGAAACCGGATGTTACCCAGCGTTCACAAATATGTCGCATGACATAAATGATATATATTCTTACAAAATCCTTTGCTAGACCGGATTTAAAGTGATCGATAATCGTCGGTTTCTGACATTTTTTTAAAAGTTCTTCTGAGTTAGGCACCAAAAACTGACCAAATGAAAAAGTTATGTGTAACTCCTACTTTTTCTTCCAGGGTCTCCTCGTCACAACATGTGGTCCAGCTGGTTTCTGCCTCGGAGAATTCTTGGGAACCCTCGGCGAACAATTCCCAGATCGTCAGATTGAAATCGAATTCACCGCCAAAAAGGCTCCACTGATTGTCTTCATCGATAATCGTGCTCGTTTCCGTCTTCATGGCGGTCTAAATATGTTTGTCCGACCAGCAAATTCAACTCAAGTCAAACAAATGATTCTTCGAACTGACACAACAATGACAGCAAATGTTAATTTATGGATAAATGGAACTGCGATTGTTGGAAATTCGACTATCGAGAACCTAGATTTCAAACTCATTGAGACTAAAGTGAATGACGTCGATCAAGATTCCTTCTCCGATCTCGGATTGTTCGGAGCAGAATTTCTCGAGAAGCTATTAACCGAAATTTTGCAATTAGGAATTTCTCTACCAACATTACAAGGCATTATTCTAAAGAGTCCAAAGTAAGAAAACATTACATATTTTCATTTCAAAAAAGCATTCATAATAATACTTCCAGGTTAACCTTCCATGATCGTTATCTGAAAGTTGCCACATATTTCAAATTAGATGAAGAATATGCTGGAAATCTTGTAAGAGGAGCTGTTCGACAAACATTGAATGGACCATTGTTTTAAGATAATTTATATATATATATTTTGTATTATAAACTACTCACTTATTGCCGGTATGCATAATAAACTTATATTTAAATCATTATTTTTTAAGAAACATAAACTATCATTTAGAGCCCACAGTGAAAAAAAAAGTATTTTTTCTTCAGAAAAAATTAGTTACGGACTTTCCCAAAATAAAAAACATGTTTCTGCAAAAATGGGAGGAGTTTGTCGCGTCTGAAAATGGCAATGGTCCGCACACTAAATGTGCGCTTTTGCCGCACAGTTTTCGGGAGAATATTTTCAAAAATTTTAAAATATTTCGTGATATTATTGGCTAAATATCCGCAAACTCGTTGATTTGGTGTGGAAAATGAAGAATATATTCCGATTTATAACCAATACACTGATATCTTTCTCTGAAACTGTTCAGATTACACATAAAACGTTATTTTTCCATTTTTTTGCCAAATTTTGTGAAACATGGAATATTCTTTCTGTAAGGTCGTAAAATTTGCCAGTTTATGTTATGCCAGTCTCTCCCACTTCCCACGATGACTTCTTTTTGCCTTTTAGTCTTATTTACACTCATCTGGAAAAAAAAACAAAAAAAAGTCATTTTTGAATTTCGCGCAATTGTGTGCAAACACCGCCTTAAAAAACCGCGGTAAAAAAAAAGATACTTTTTTTTGCCTGTGGATGGCTTCGGTTCTTCTTTGCATCGTTTTGATCAAGTCCTTGACAAGATTATCGAGCTTCGAATTGGCGTCAGTGAATTGCTTGAATATTTTGAGATAGTCTCTGATATCTTGTCGTTTTTCGTCTTCCAAATGGATACAATCTCTTGATAGCAAGACAACCAACTTCTCACGTAACTCGTCCAAGTTTTTCAGTTTATCTCCCAATTGTGTCGATCCTCTCAATGTGGCATCCCATTCTTCCAACAATCCGAACAACTTCTTCTTGCTTTCTTCAACGCCCAGATTCTGACTGATCAGTGAAGATGGCATTATCTCTTTTTCCATGAATCCGAATATCGTTTGGTCTTTTCCGGGACAAATTCTGATTTCGGCATCTTGGTGAACAAAAGGAAGGGGTCCAGAAAAAATTGGATCGGACCCGATTTTAACCGAAATTTTCTGGAGCACATCCAAAAATTGGACTCAATCAGAAAAAGGTCTTTGAATCGGATCAAACCCAAAATGTGTAATTTTAGAACCCAATTCAGTGCATTTTTATGAACTAGTTGTTCGATTCAGGAACCATCCTAACTGATTTGGTACTCTAAAACACCAAGTTACTGTGTATTATAGTTATAATTTTGAGTCAAAAATATTTATTTCTCTAAACAGTATCAAAACTTCCATACATAGTTTGCATGTCACTCTCCCAATCTTGCCACCAATGTAAATGCGATCCAACATCTTCCAGGACCCGATTGATAGTATACGTTACTGGCCTACAAAACACACCTTTACATCTACAGGGTCTTTAAAGGTGGGGTAGAAGGAGTTGGCAAGTTGCTTTTAAAAGAAAGAGCAAATTTTTTTAAGGTATAACCCTCGAAGGATTTTTCACGGAAAAGTCTAGTATTCGAGAAAAAAAATGTTCAAAGTTAAAAATTTAGAAACTTTCAACGTATAGCTGGAAAGTTTCCATGGACGTGGAAAGTTTCCAAATTTCTTTTTTCAAATAAAATTTTACGTGGAAAGTTTCCAAATTTCTTTTTTCAAATAAAATTTTCTCGAATACTAGGCCTTTCCGGAAAAATCTTTTGAGGTCCCACCTAAAAAAAATGTGCTCTTTCTTTTAAGTGCAACTTGCCAACTCCCTTTACCCCACCTTTAACACTGTCATAGCACTCACTTGCCATCATCAATTTTAACTAACATCCTGCTTCTTTTCTTCTTTGCTGAACTAAGCCATCAAAAAGAAATTGGTTATATGCACAGATTGTTGTGCAAAACATCCACACATTGGTGCGTGTCGATCAATATCAAACAACTGAATGGGGTATTCAGGTAGGTCAAATTCTGGGCTTTGGCTACATGGGGTTGTCAACGGGATATTTCTAATTTCATGAATAATCATGTCATAAACTTGATATTGATCAGCATAAAACTACTTGTATAGGTCCCAATTTTTTTTCAGACAAGATAATGTTAGAAGACCTGGTTTGCAATGCCTTCACAGTCATGGATTCACTGATCTTCAAACGGGACACGCCTTTCTCAAGAATTCTAAGGACAATTCCCAAATGCTTGTCACCATTCAACATAACTGCACTAGAAATGGGGAAATTAGGAGTATAACCAATCAATATGCTGAATCCAAGGGTCCTATTAGGTGAGTACTGTACTTTTCATATACCTGGGATTTTTTAAAGAAAAACTACAAGAAATATTCTGAAAACCATCGATGATGAAGGAGAATATAGTTCGAAGTGGAATTAAAACTTTATTTTTGACAAAAAAAAAATTATTTTCATGCATGACTTGATATTTTGAAGGTGATTTGCTCGGTACTATCGATGACATTTATGAGGAGCTCGCGAAGCCTGAAAATTTGGTTGGAATTGGGGATTTTATAAAAATTCATGAAGTTTCTGGCCTTCAGAATCCTAGTCTCAGACCTGGAACTGAACAATTCGAGTTCTGAAAAGTTTTTAGCAGTAATCAGAAGCTTGCTAATTCTATTCCAGGCTTGAAACTAGAGAAAAAATTCTGAATCTGGTGACCTCAACCTGAAGGCTTTTATTAAAACTCCTGAAGTTTCTGACCTTCAGAATCCGGGTTGCAGACCTGGAACTGAAAAATTCAAAAACGAGTTCAGGAAACGTTCGAGGACACGAAGTCGAAAGATATCGTCGAAGAGAAAGTCATCTTTTGCTCAAGATTCAAGAAAGCTCGAACTCAATATGGAAATGGCATCAAGGTGATATATGTGAAAGATAAAGAATGGTCGTCAATATTCGAAAAATACAACTTCAAGAACTGTCAAAAGATGTTGATGTTGGTGCCAACGAAGTTGGAAGAAGTTGTTTATGATGATATTGCGACAACGATGAAGATGCAAAACCGAAACATTGAAATCAATGTTTATCCTCTTCCAATGAATGGAAAAATTTCGGATTTGGATCAGATTGACTTGTGGTTCGAAAGGATCGGAGCTGGTGAAAATGTCAAAGTTACAACACCAAAATCTATCACTTCCATTAATGATGTTCTACTTGTTGCGATGATTACTGGAGGAGTCCACATCACTCAAAAAGACTTCAATCGATATTTGAAGCAAATGATGGGAAAAGTTGGCGATTCGATAACCGGAGAGCATTGGTTCGACGTCACAAGAATGTAGATAAGTTGAGATTTGTTGTTGTATTTTTCCCCTAGTTTAGGTCCCAGTAGTTAAGTTTGTATTTTATTTAGGTTAACTTCCTCGTGTCGCCGAGACGGCTTCTTTTCCGGAGGGGGTAGTAGCTATTCCCAAAGATGAAGAAGACTTCTCGACACACACAATGCGTCACTCCCCACATCACTGACGTATAACGCGGTTTTGCTGACGCACACTAGGTTTTTTTAATTTTATTTTTAGAGAGAAACTTCTCCTGAAACTTGTTTTAAGTTTGTTTTCGTTTCCTTTTGTGTATTTGTTGTTTACACCGAATAAATTTGGTGTTAATACTGGTGTTCGAGTGAGAAACTCATCGAAAGGTTTGAAATCAAGCCTAAATTGAATATTTATCGACAGTCTGCTCTTTGGTTGCCCAAAACAGGAACCATTACTCTACCTACATTTAAGCATTCAAAAAATCAAAAAACAAACGAGAGAATAAATGTTTTTTTTTGGAAATGGACAGTCTGATTTTTAAATTGCAAACAGCGCATGTTTTCTTCTCGATAGAACACACGCAGAATTGGCTAATGCGCCTTTGAAATTACAGTATGTTTTTCTTTTTGTTCTTGGGCTATTCAATCCAGATTCCAAGCACTCTCGTACACCAAACTGTAAAAATTGTACCAAAAAAGAATAATAATTTTAAGCCAATATTTCGGGTTCTAAAATTTGTTTTCACAAGGGCTTCGCTTGTTTTGTCCTCACTACTAGTCAATTTCAAAAATTTTCATACATTTCTTGGCATTTTGAGATTATGAATAGTTCACATATTTCAGATTTGGTTTTTGAAATTATATAGTTTGGGAGGAATATAGTATTCATCAAGTTGGTGTAATCGCCGCAGATTTTGAATCTGATTTGATATCCTCGTTGATAATTGTCAAACTGTTGTATATCGAAGCAAATATTATCAAAGAAATGAGACAAATCAGAATTGTAATAAGAAGATATATCGAGTAGGTATCCAATGGAGAATCAAATTGCTTACATATTGAATGGGCACATTCCGAGTAGCCGGCAACTATTGATTCACATGGGAAATCAACAGCGGTTATGTTTTTCTAAAAGTTCCAAACATAAAACAAAATTTTAAAAAAATCGTAATGAGCGGTTCCAAGACATTTTGAACCGTAATTGGTTGGGACAAGGTTGAATCATGATCACATAATCAATTTCAATTTGAATATGGGCTCCGAATGGAATCAACAAAACAACCTCACAAACAAAAATAGTCAGAAATAAACTCACTGTAATTTTATCGATTGCCTTTTCAAAAGTTTTTACAACATCATTATATTGATAATTAAGTACATTTTTGAAAATACTCTCTTTGTTAACCATTTTTTTGTTGACCTTATTGATATTTTTCTTATATTCGTCACATGCCTTCAGAAAGTATTGTAATAGAAAGCAATCGAGTTCAATTGTTGATTGTGCATCTCCTAAACAATTCTTTCCAACCAATCCATTCATTTTATCATTAACTTTTCTGATCGATTCCAAATCCTCCGAGAAACTCGACGGTAAATCAGATGTAGTGACTGATGGTATATAAAGGGCCAACATTTTCTCTTTATATTCTTCTATTTTGAGATTGTGACTTATTTCATCTCGATTTATCAATGGAAATATTCGAGCGAATACTGTCGAATCAGACGTTGCACACAATGAAAACTCTCTATTTCCATTGGAATCAGGTAATGGAACAGTGAAGTTGGCAACTCCAAATGTATCATTTTTGAGTGGACAATCGAATTGTCCAACAGTTCCAATTGATACAATCAATACAATAAGACCAGATATAATTGTCAAAATGGCAGTGATACAAAACAATATGGATATTAGTTTAGAAGGAACAATCTTTTGACCAAAAAGTGATGGACGGTATAGGGTAATAATGGATATAATTGACATAATTATGAGCATAATACATACAACATTGACAAGGAGTTTGACAATATTCTCGGTGACCCAAAAAGTCGTCGATTCTCTAATTTTCCGACCCCATTTTTGTTTGGTTTCGTCTGATTTGCTAATTTCGGTTTGAAACTTCTCGATCATTTTCTGAATTGATTTTTGGAAGCAACACTATACGATAAAATTTGCTGGTGTCCGAGAAGTTTTCAGAGAAGATAAATGTCAACCGATATGTTTTTGGACGAGAAGGATTTTCAACTTTAAAAAAAACTCACTTTCATTGTTTCCAGCCTGTCTTTGATCATTTTTTCGACAAAATCCGGTTTCTCTTGCTCATCCGCTAGTTTTTGAAAACTGTTCATCATTGTTTTCATGTCATTATCCAAAATAGTTATAGGTCCCATTACGAGCCCTATAGAATTGTTAATACTCACTGCTCGGTCTCTTGCTTCTTCGTTTGTCACATATATTTTTTCACCACAAGCAGCCGGAAAAGCTTGATTCAAATCATCGATGTCTTTTGATATTTTTTCGCAGAGTTTGATTCTATTAGGAAGTTTAGATTGCATTTCTACCACACTATCCTGAAACACACGTATTGTTGATTTAAAGGTGGTAAAAGGAGTTGGCAAAATTTTCTTCAATGAAAGTGCACATTTTTAAAATAATATCCTCAAGGAAAAAGGAAAGTCTAAATTTAGAGAATTTGTTATCACAGTGAAAAAAAAAAGTATTTTTTCTTCAGAAAAAATTAGTTACGGACTTTTCCAAAATAAAAAACATGTTTCTGCAAAAATGGGAGGAGAATGTCGCGTCTGAAAATGGCAATGGTCCGCACACTAAATGTGCGCTTTTGCCGCACAGTTTACGGGAGAATATTTTCAAAAATTTTAAAATATTTTGTGATATTATTGGCTAAATATCCGCAAACTCGTTGATTTGGTGTGGAAAATGAAGAATATATTCCGATTTATAACCAATACACTGATATCTTTCTCTGAAACTGTTCAGATTACACATAAAACGTTATTTTTCCATTTTTTTGCCAAATTTTGTGAAAAATGGAATATTCTTTCTGTAAGGTCGTAAAATGTGCCAGTTTATGTTATGCCAGTCTCTCCCACTTCCCACAATGACTTCTTTTTGCCTGTTAGTCTTATTTACACTCAACTGGAAAAAAAAACAAAAAAAAGTCAATTTTGAATTTCGCGCGATTGTGTGCAAACACCGCCTTGAAAAACCGCGGTAAAAAAAAGATACTTTTTTTTTGCCTGTGGAGCCTCGCACAACAAATATTATGGGATGATTCACGAGAAAAAAATTAGGAAAAATTTTTTTTTTTTTTTTTAATGAGCAATTTATCAAAAGAAGAGGAAAAAACTTTGAAACTTTTCTAGAAAAAATTTGCTTATTTTCTCTTTCGTGAATCGCTTTCTCCCAGAAAAATATGAAATTTTCCTAATTTTTTTCTTGAGAATCATCAACCTGGCCGAATTCAAAAAATCTTGCCATTGTAGTAGAAAGTGCCATAACTTCAAACTACCATAACTTTGCTCTCAGTTGATATGTTTCGGCTCCGCGACATTTCGAAATCGGACTTCTAAAAACCGGGTTAATTTTGAAGAACATGTATTGAAATTTTCAACCAAAAGTTTTCGGGTATGGCGAACATCATGGTGATGTTCATTTCGCACCAAGACACAGCTGCACTCAAGTTTTCACCTATTTTAACTTCAAATTTGACTAACCCAGATTTTGATGAAATTTTCAGAAAAAGGGTTATTGAGTATGGTGAAAATCATGGTGACGTACCTGTGAGCGTGGTGAAAGATGAGAAGCAAAAAATGGACATTGTGCCATAGGTGCTCACAAGCGCGTTTTTTAGAAATTTTATTTTTCCTTCTTTTGATTGATATTACGAAAATTTGCAGAGTTCCTTTTTGTGAATCAAGACAACCCCTTAAATAATTAAAAACTTCAATGAGCTTTGTCAGTAATTTCAATGTCATGTTGACTTCCCACAGGACACGTGATTCTTTTTCTGCTCATCGATAATCTCTAGACTTTGCACAATTGATGTCGTTCGTTCTATTGTTTGAGCAATTTTCAAGGATTTATTAGTGTCCTTTGAAGGGGCGTGGCTTAGATAGTATCTTACAAGAGAATGACTGTATTCCTATTCATTCAGTTATTGCATACACATGAGCAAGATTTCTTTTTTTTTTGTCATTTTCCACTCTTTTTTTTTTTTTAATATTTTGCTTGTGTTCATCTCTCACTTATTTTTTTGTATGTACACTGTGAAAAACATATATTATAAGCCCTTTGAAAGAGCTCATTATCAGTCAGTTTTTACATACGAATGAGCGAGTTTTGATTTCACTGTGATTTGATTTGCATTTTTCTCTTAATCACTTCTATACCATATATTTTTTCTTTGAAAAAAAGCTTAAATTCCAGGTAAATATCAATATGATGATCAAACTGGCCATTTGTCTTTTCCTGGCTACTCAAATACATGCAGGTATGTTGATAGTTCTAACAGCTAATTCTTTTTACAAGCCTACATAGCTAAGACAGTTATGTTCATCTCAATAACTAATATTTCCAGGTATTATACGTAGCGACGACAACACTGCTTCCTTCAATTCATCAGACATC
Source organism: Caenorhabditis sp. 38 MB-2015 (assembly GCA_900536415.3). Lineage (NCBI taxonomy): Eukaryota > Metazoa > Nematoda > Chromadorea > Rhabditida > Rhabditidae > Caenorhabditis > Caenorhabditis quiockensis. The sequence continues at coordinate 283,910 of LR548867.1, forward strand.
GGAACTGCTGAAAATGTTCCCTACTTCAACACAGACAAATTGTTGGAAAAAATAGGCGTATTCAACATTACTTGCTCAGATTACGATTCTTTTGGAGGCAACCATATGAGCGACTTAGTAGTGCGAATGATTAGTCCTCAACTAATTAGTAAAAGTGTTTTGATCATCGCTCGTACAGAATTCCGTGCCGCACTCAACTTTGGACCTCTACCTTCAATCAAAAATCATAACAAAACCATGCCAAGCGAAAAAGAACTGACATCTGCTCCCACTCTCGAGGGCTACTACAATTTGAAGGAAACACGTTCCAATCCATTTTTTTCATTGGACTCATTTTTAAACGCATACCTCGTCGATAACAACATGCCTCCAGCTATCTCATTTTTTGACAAGAAGTTGCCATCGATTCGAATCCTCTTTAGACGAAAAATCCAAGAAATTCTACGATCTAATGAAGGAAAAATGAATAGAGAAGAAGTTGATAGCTGGATTCAACAATTGGATATGGTTTATAACAAAATCTCCGAACCAATTTATACTAAGGGCCTCAAATTGGAATGTATAAAATAATGTTACCCCGAATTTTTGTTTTCAATAATGTTTTACCAAATGAAAAATTTTTCTGTGTTTGAATAAAACTTTTGTGAAAATAGCGATTGTTTTTCCATATTCCTTTAAAAACTAAATTTATCATTACAACGAATGGCGAGTATATCACCGGTGACGACTTTGTTTAGTTTTTCACTGAAATTCACATGTCTGTATTTCAGAAGACACAATTTATTTTGAATAAAAGTTGTTTTTATGTGGAGTTTGAACAGTAAATGTTCAGTAAATTTTAGAAGCTCTTCGACTTTCAATCAGATGAGAAATCATAAACCTTAATGTTACCATGTTGCACACCATGGATCTTATCTTTTGCTCTTTGTGCATTATTGGCCGCACAGTTGTTATTCCAAGAAACTACTGATTGTGATGTTGCCTCTCTGTGATTGATGTGATTTCTTCTTTTCTCGTCCTTGTAGCCACCGTATTGGTCTTTGATGTTTTGCCGTTGGCTTGAGATGTGGGAGAGCTGCCGTAATTTTATCTCCTCTTATTTACCTGCATTTTTAACCAATGTTCGTTATTATCGTTTTCCGTAAGTTTCCGTTTAATAACATTCAAATTACTTAGAGTATATTGTTTTTCGGTGGGAACAGAGAATTAAAGCAACCCCTGAATCTAAAAGGCATCTCTGTATCCATGATCAGCAATAACAAATACTGGAAGTATGACATGTTCTCTATTACTGACAAAAAAATTATAGCGAAAAGTTCAAAAATGGCTGAGTTTGAGTCAAAAAACGAAAAACGGCGAAAATCAGTTTAAAAATTCTTCTCCTATCATTCCTAGCAAAATGCGTCAACATGCTAGCCACGTACATTTTGAATGACGACTTTTTTTTTTGAAAAACAGGGAGGTCGAGAGAAAAAAGTTCACGTAAAAAATGAAAATATTCATATTTTTGAAACGTGTGCTGAGGAGGTAATTCAAAATTGATTTCCCATGAGAAATTCAAATGGCTGAAACTCTTTTCGCTTAAAATATTGTGATTTCATATTTTGGGATCCTAATTTTAACAATTTTAACTTCAATTTGCAATAAGTTTTGCCGATTTTTTCTGGTATCGATTTTTAGCTTCAGGGGTTACTTTAAGCGAGAATTGCTTCTTATTAAAAAAAATTATGTGGTTTGTGTCAATTCGTTAGGTAGTGGAATAATTTTTTTTTTTTATTTTAAAATTCACGTGGGTCCAAAATCTAATAGATTCGTTTTCCTAAAGGTTTTTGATGTGCACTTGAAGATACTGAAATTGGTTGGAAAAGTCAAATATGAAGGCAGACTCGCGTGTTTCCCGGGTTTTATATTTGACATTGTGATTATTTACTTAGTCTTATAATAAACACAACTACGAACCTAGATTACTTGGCCACCTCCGTTCTTTGCTAGGTTATCCTTACAGAGTTTGTCGCTCGAGCTACTTGAAATGAGACAGGATGTTTTTCTCTATCGTTAGATTATCAATCTGTCCTAGCTTTACGCTATCGGTTAAGATATTTGAATAATTATATGTTACTAAACTAAGAAAACTACAAGAAATTCGTTGAGCCCATACTTACTTGGATTCCTCGCCAGTCGGCTTGACCATGTGTTCCAAGTTCGAGGTGGAACCTCCACGTAACATCCCCTAATCCCATAGGTTGGCTTACCTGACTTACCCATGTATAATGATGGTAGAATGATCTGGGGATGTAATAGGTATCTACTTGGCCAAAGTAGATACCTCGACTAACTAAGAATACCAAGCTTTACAGTAATATTTATTATGTAACAAGCGGATAATAATGTCAGGTGCTCATTTCACTCTGAGCAAGCTTCTCCTGGCGTCCGGCGGACCACATTCCAGTGGGCGTGGTCTTTAGATGTTGGCCATGCCCCCTAGATGTTATCGCTAGAGAGCAATTTCAGGTTTTTTCACTATTCCTTTTTGCATATCTTGTTTATAAAGGTCTTCTACTCATTTTTATTCTATTTATTATAGTAGTATTTTTAAACACTATATTTCCAGGTGTCAATATGAAGATTCCACTGGCCATTTGTCTTTTCCTTGCGACCCATTTACATGCAGGTATGTTGATGATCAATCCAGTAGCGGTTTATAGTGAAGTGCCCTTTCTCTAGTCCTTGCGCTATAGTCTGGCTATAAAAACGCCTTCTACAGCTAAAATATACATTTTAATTTCAAGAACTACATATTTTAGGTGTTATGCGTGACGACAATAACAACAACATTGATTCGAACTCAACAGATATCGTGGATATTCCGGACTATGTTCCATATTTCAACACGGAGAACTTAGTGGAGAAGTTGTCCGCATTCAACATAACTTGTTCGGATCTCGAATTGCTAGGAGGCAATGTTGTCAGTCCAAGGTTAACACGAATAACGACTCCCGCTTTGGTTGTAAAAAGTGTTTTGATCATCGCTCGTACAGAATTCCGTGCCGCTTTCAACTTTGGACCTCTACCTTCAATTAAAAATCATAACAAAACATGGGCAAGCAAAGAAGAACTGGCATCTGCTCCCACTCTCGAGGCCTACTACAATTTGAAGGAATCTCGTCCTCCATTTACTTTAATGGATTTAAATTTTAACCGACTCCTTTGGGATAGTGACATGCCTCCAGCCATCGCATTTTTGGATAAGCGTTTCCCTTCTATTCGCATTCTCTTCAGACGAAAAATCCAAGAGGTTCTTCGATCGAATAAAGGAGAAATGAACAGAGGAGAGATTGATCGTTGGATATCTGAGTTGGATGCCATTATTGCCCCAATCACTGGAAGAGTTTTGAAAAATTTCATCAACCTTGATTGTGTTTGAAAATATAATGTAATGTATAATATTCCATAAAGTCGTACTCAACTTTAAACTTTTTTTTCAATAAAAATAAATCAAATGAAAAATGTATCTTCGATTTTCGATGAAAATAAAAGCGAAAATGGATTTTTTTTTTGTAAAAGTTATATTTTTTGCTATACAATCATCAGTAACGCCCATCACACCAAGTTGAACAATGCTTTATTAAAACAACTCTTCCGTTTAATTAATTATGCTTTGCCTTGTGTTCAAAAGATTTTAAAAAATGGAATTCAGAATGAAATGAAAACATATAAAATCTTTTGAAAATTTTAGAGAAACCTGACTATTTCCAGTGTTTCGAGAATAATATCGAGTAGTTTCGTTATTCAAAAGTTCTGATTCCGATTCCGTACGAACCTGCAGATTCACAAATCACAAATTAAAACAAAATAAAAAAAAGGTGAAATATTTCCCTCTCTATAGAAGGTCGACAACTCGGGTTGTTTAAATCAACAAGGGTGATTCTCGAGCTCTTACATTCAACTTTTATCAAAGGTGTTCTATTTTCCATCTCATTGTCAATGTTCTATGTATTCCTATCACTTTGAACTACAGGTGTCTGATTCTCTTATTTTTACTCACTGCTTTCTCCTATAGATCAAAAAAAATTTGTTTGTGGTTTGAATAGAAAATCAGAAACAACAGTATAAAATATACCACGATGATCAGAAGGTCGAAATCTAAAAGCGCACTATTTTTGGAAAAAAGTTGAAACCATCAATTCAAGAGCTCAAGTAAGTGTACGAAATCGACGTAACTAAATAACTAAGTTCTCAATGATCAGTTATAAAATTTGTCATTACAAATTCCACATATCCAGTAAAATTTTTGAAAACGAAATAATTTTGAAGACTGAAAACTAATTCGACTTCAGGATCATGATCAGAATGATTGATTCGGTATGTACACAATATTTCACGAACAGAAAAAGGTGATCAAAAAATTATGGTCTGCAAAATTACTGCATAAACTTTTTGAATTTGTAAACTCCGAATTTTACGAACAATTGTGAGTGTGTGTTGCAAACAGAGAGAAAGAGAAAAAATAAACAGTGTGATAGAGCGCACATGGCTGAATAAAGTAAGAAAATTCTTTTTGCTTTTCTTGTTCCAAACATTTTAGATTTTTTTGCAGACAGAATATTTGAGCCGAGTCTCGATTAGAGTTCGACAGGTAGACAACCATAGTTTTGGGTTTTTGAGATTTTTTTTCATACTTCAAAAGTGACAAGTGTTTTCTTTTATATTAATTCTGTTATATTAAATCTTCGAACAGGTGCTTCGCTTTTGCTTTTATCACATTTACTGTGTAAGATTATGAGATTTATTAGATTTCTTTGTTCCCATCTTGCACCATAGATCTTATCTTTTGCTCTTTGTTTTGATGGGGCAATTTGATAAGATCTATTAGGGTCCTTTGAAAGGGCGTGGCTTAGATAAGATCTTATAAAAGAAATTGGTCCCCCATCACTTGTATTCATATTCAGTCACTGTTACATACGGTCAAGTACAGTCTTTTTCATTTTCTCTTTTTTATTGTGTTTGTTTGACCCTCTTACCGTATCCTTTTTACTTCATATTTTCCAAAAACTTGAATTTCAGTTATCAATATGAGGATTATACTGGTCATCTGTCTTTTCTTTGCAACCAATTTGCATGCAGGTAAGTAAATAAATACATTTCCCGGCAAAAAATTCAAAATCAAACAAATAAGTATGTTTGCCCGATTTTGAAAAAAATTCATTTTGGCTACTAACTGTTAACGTTTCCGTCAAGTTGTGTGTATGGTTTCCTGCTGTCTAAGTATATCTCGACAAGAGCATGGTCTGTAATAATGTTCCAGTAACCATTTCGATGAAATTCACTAATTGGATTCAGAAATGAACTATTTTTCCAGGTGTTATCCGTGCCGACAACAACGATGCTCCCAACTCAACCGACATTGTTACTATGACCAATGCTCCTTTTTTTGCCGCTGACAAATTATTGGAAAAGATAACAACATCATATCTGAATCGCTCAGATTATGAACTTATTGGAGGCAACGTAATGAATCCCTTGTTGGTGCGAAGTACGATGTGCCACTTTTTGATCGGCAGAAGCGTATTGATCATTGGCCGCACAGAATTCCGTGCCGCACTCAACTTTGCGCCACGAAACACATCGAAACCCCATAGATTTGGTCATATTAACGATGAAGAATTTGCATCTTGTCCTACTCTCGAGGCATACTACGATATGAAGGAAACGTATTCCATAACAGATAACATTGATGAAATGTATTTGATAGAAAAGAATATGCCACCCGCCATCGCATTTTTGGACAAGAGATATCCATCGATTCGCATCATTTTAAGACGGAAAATTCAAGAGTTGGTTCGATCGAATAACGGAGAAATGAGCAGAAAAGAAGTTGATCGTTGGATTGACGAATTGTTATCGATTCGTCACAAAATAACTGAAGCATTTGAAGAAATGCAGAAGAACGATCAATATTGGGAAAAATACATGTAATACAGAAGATTGCACTATATAAATGATTTTTTTTTGAAATTAAATATTTGAGGCGATGCACGAACAAAAAAGTTTGTTTTTGAATCAAAATACTTAAAGGAAATCAATCACCTTAAATGATCCCCCCCCCCCTCCTAACCCACTCTTCTAATTCTCAAAAAAATGAAATCTTCATTTCGACAAAAAAATTTCGAAATAAAAAGAAAAAATATTATTTAAAAATAATTTTTTTCTTCATTTTTTGAGAATTGGCAGAGTGGGTATTTAGATGCTGACCTTCAGTTTGATGAAAGAAAAAAAGGGGGCCATTTAAAGGGATTGATTTCCTTTAATTCAATAAAATTTTCAATATAAAAATTGCATTTCGAAACAGTGTTAATTTTTGATTTTTTTTTAATTTCATGTTTTTTGTATGTTTCAATTCTTTCTCAACGTGACATATTGTTTTCGACTATTCGTGCTCCAATTTTTTCAGTTCTCTCAGGAGTCAAATCCTGAAATCGACCATATGTATCAGATCTAATGGATCCGAAATTGACGTTCCTAAAAAGGACCCGATCAGAAAAAAACGGACCAGGCCGATGTTTTTCAAGAGTTGAACTCAAAAGTCAGTGAAAAACTGAATTTCCGGAAACGAACCGGACAACTCTTATCTACCTATTTACAATTTGACAGGTTGTGACTCGATAACTTTTTTCGTGTCTTTTCTCACTTTTAATTTTTTTAGTCGTTGAAAACTCAGTTTGGGAAATGTTTCTACAAACCGAAAAGGACATTTGGGCGATGAAAAACGTACTAACGTCTCTAACTTTGCAGCTACACATTTTCAGGATTTTATAAATTTCAGATATTCATTTCTCTATTTAGATAACGTCCAACAAAAACTGGAAAACTATTCTGATTTCTGATTGTGCAAAATACGAAGCCAAACTGACTATTCCGAGTCGATGTGACGATATGTTATTTTGTTAATGAAAGTTTCTCAATACGTTGCAACTATTAACAATGTTTAAAACCTTCGTCTGTTTTTTCATTATTTTTTTTTCCTATTTCAGTGCACTTTGACCTTTTTTACTGCAAAAAGAGCCAATCGAACGGTACAAATAGGAGGACCCAAATGTGTTTCTTTCCATTTCTGCGTCTCTTTTGTTTGGGAAATATGATAATATTCGTTACAAAATAACTCGCACGTTTGAAGAAATGAATAAAACCGACAAATTTAGTGAAAAATGCTATTAGTGAAGTAATTTATATAAAATAAAGTCATACAAACCTCCTTCTTACTAGTTATATAACAATAATCAACCACGTTAAAGACAATCAATAAAAAAATTGTGAAAATATGATGTTTCTCAAGTAGTGATGAAATTTAGAACTTTTCGGCGTTCCAGTGAGAAAAATCCATCGGTCGGTGATTTTAACAAGGGAGATTCAATTAATCCTTTTCTTAACTTTTGATGAAATTTGGTATACTGACTAATTCGGACCTCCTGATCATAAACGTGTATTTAACTTGTTCCTCCGGCTCTCTGAAAAAAGTTATAACTCGAAAAGTTCCCAAAGCAACGCTGAATTTCTTCGCTAAAAAGACAAATAAAAAACAAGATCTGTTATAACAAGATCTGTTATATCCATATTGATATGTATCGAGTAATGATCTACAATCGAGAATTGTCCAATTTATGATATTCTGAAAACTTTTGTCCAATTCTTCAAGATGTATGTGCCTACATTGAATTCATGTATCGGTTCGTGAATCACATTATACAATTTTTTCATTTCATTGTTAGTCATTTTCTCCTTCTCATCTGCAGCAATATGCTCATTTATATTTATCGCCTGGAACCCTGCTTGTTTAAACAAATTCCAGTAATTAGAAATTTTTTCTAGTGATTCTCGATAAGGTCTTAGCCGAGGACATTCACTTATCCAATTATTTATGTCTCCAACAAAACGGTTATATGCATGGTCATGTGCCTCCATCGATCCCTCAACGTTGATGACATCAGAAATAACAGTAGGTAAATAGTTAACAAATCGTTTCTGCAAGTTTTTGAAATAATCGGGATATATCAGCTTTTAAAGTTGATAGAATATGACTTCTTGTTGAAACACATTGTGTGAACAATTCTTTTGTGATGGTGATGGGCGGTTTATTGTATAATGGAATTTCGAAGTTATAAAGTCGAAATTGTTCCGGATTTAGATGACAAACAGATTCAGAATTGATTTCGTATAGGACTAGTACAATAACTTGCATTGTTACTAAATAGAAAATAAGTGATATAGAAATACGACCGGATGGAGACAACTGAAGTTGTGGATGGAATGATGTCATATACAGTAAGAACACCACGAACAGAAAGATAACTGCTACTGGTAACAAAAAAAATATTTTCATCTGGTAGTTCTGAAAAATGTTGTTGTTCGAAGATGAATTCTTTGAAGGCGGATTTTTAAAATATGGATTCAACTAAAATATTCTAAATTTACTCCGACAGAGTTCTCACAAGTAAAAAGGGAAAATTGGTAAGTTGCTTTTGAATGAAAAACCATTTTTTCAATGTACAACCTTCCAGGGAGTTTTTACCGAAAATTCTGATGTTCGAGGATGAAAAGGTTGAAAATTTTAACTTTGACTGAAAAATTTCAGTCTATCACGAGCACGTTCAAAGTTTCCAAATCTTAATTTTCGAACAAAATCTTCTCGTAAACTGTTCGGTCGACCATTTTACTTTATATGGTCTTTCATTGAAGAACAACTTGCCGAGCTAATACCTGAGCTTTCTGGATTAAAAAATTTAAAATCCATATGGAGTTCGAGATACGAAATTCGTAAAAATTGTTTTCTTTTTTTTTTTGATTTTCCATGCGAGATCGATTATCTGTATCAGATTTAAATTAAACCTTTTCATTTGTCAATTCCATCATTTTCTTTTTGAATCCATCTTTTGATTCTTTCAGCCGATTTATAATATTTTCAAATGAAACAATCGTTGAATTCAAAAGTTTTTTGATTGGATCCTGGTAGTTATCAAACTGAATAGTTTCTGTTCTTATGTCTCCTTTCAATGTTCCCCAGATTGCTTTTTCCAGTCTTGCGTTCTCTCCAATAGTGTCGAGCACATAACTTTTCAAAAACCCATTGTATAATTGTCTGAACGTTTTTATTTCCTTATTTTCCATTTTACAGTCTTCGTTTTGCAACCAATCGCGTAACCCATCTAATATAGTTGGATCGAATTTCCTTGCAGCTGTCAATAAAGGTTTGATCATTTTTATTTCATTGGGTAATGTTTTCATTGTCTCATTAAACGAAGCCAATTGGATAGTTGACAAGTTTTGCTCCATGTTTGCAATTTGAAACTCATACGCTAAAATGAATTCCAGATCAAAAACCTCAACCTAAATATTGAGTGTAACAAAAACAGTGTACTGTAGAGAATGATTATGTTTTTTATTCTTCGTAGAATCGATATGCCCTTCTATTTTTCAACCATCATTTTTAGTACTCTTACTGTAGAAAAACTCTATTCCTATATTAGAGGTTCCCTTCCCGTTGTTGATGATGCACTGAATGAATTAACGATTTAATAGGTTTTAGTAACAAAATCAACACACTAACAATGAGTAATAATTTTTTCAAATGGTCAAATCAGAACTGTCGTTTGAAGAACAAGTTCTTTTCTTTTCATTCCGCGAAGTGGGAGAACTGAAACTACAGTAGCCCAATGGTAGCGATTACTATATATACATATATGGGAAACCCTAAAATTTGAGAAAAATCAAAATAAAATTCAGAAAGCTCGGTTCCTGTTTACACTTTTATTTCTCAATGTGTAAGGATCTTTTAGCTGAAACAATTATTCAAGTTCACCTTTCACAAAATTGCTCATTTTCCAAAAATCACTTCCAGTTTCAGTCGAATCAATCAGTAACCATAGATTGACAGAAAAGAAAACAACTACAAATGGCGTGAATTGTCCAGCAAATATGAAGTGATTCGACCATTTCTTGTTTGGCAGTTTTGGAATACATTTGTTGAGATGTTTCCAACCTAGTCTGATAATGATTGAAACAAAAGAGATAAAACAGGAAATTGATAAGGAAATTATTTCAGAAAAAATCATATCGACCAATGAAGATTATTTAGACATTTATGAACATCTCAAACGTAACAACACAGGACACGTTTGCTTTCAAAGTGGTTATTTACTTTTTGGAGTATTGAATACAAATTTCTTGTTTCCAAATTAACGTATTGTTAATTCGAATTTTTGTGACCATTGGAAGAGGAATTCATGACCGAGGTTTTGTTACCGTATTGTCGGGACGAAAAAATTAGAGCCTTGGCAGACAACCAATAAGGCCTAGAAAATGCCGACAGTACACGTTGCCTCTCAAAAAGATCAAAAAAAGTTTTGAATCTGAAACAATTGTCTTGATACTATCTCTCAAACTTGTCGAATTTTCCAAAAAAAAAAGACGGGGTTGTTTATTCGTGGCAAATTTAAAAAAAATTTCGTGTCAAATTAAAAATTTCAACGGGAAATTTAAATTTTATTTTATTATTAGACTCGAAAACTTTTTTGATCTACCGTAAAGTGTACTGTCGGAATTTTCTAGGCCATATTGGCTCTCTTCTAATGCTTTAATTTGTTCGTCCCCACAATATATTTAGAAATTGAACAAGAAAATTTCAATAGATCAAAAAAAATTGGGAGTCTGAAAAAATCTACCTTCGTTTTTGGTTCAAAATTATTAAAACATGAGTGGTAGTTTCATGGTTGAGCATTGTCTAAATTGTTTGACTTACTGTTTTTCAATTTTTAACAATAGTTGTAAATGCGATGTGCAAAGTAGAACAAATACAAAAAAAATACAAAAAATAACGTGCAAAGTGACAATATTTTTTGTAAGAAATTTGCTAATTTTCCATTGTGTTTATTTTTTTTTTGCACGTTTTTTGTAAATTTTTTGTAATTTTTTTGTAAAAACAATGGAAATTTCTTACAAAAAATATTGTCACTTTGCACGTTAATTTTTGTATTTTTTTGTAATTTGTTGTACTTTGCACATCGCAAAATTCAAAACCTCGGCAACGTTTCCAACAATCAAAAAAATTCGAATTGACAATATAATATAAATAATAATAATAATACAAACGTGACCTCACACAACAAACAACACACAAAAAAAGAATAAACTTTTAATAAATATTCGACGTGAAAAACGTGACCTGGCACGTCGCCATCAACGTGTTTGCCACGTTGTCATTTGCATCATTTCATTTTATTTGAAAAAAGTCTTACCTTTTTCTCGATTAGTTTCCAAACAATGAAGTATGGATTTGCGATCAACTGGCCAAAGATCGTCTTTCTCGCCATCTGTGCTTCCATATCCGCCTACTCGCTCTTCATCCGGATCTTTTGGAAGCACAAACACACGTGGATTCCTCGACTTCCAGCGAAAAAACAATGGCCAAGCATAGTGATATCGATCGGACAATTTTTCGCCTTTGTGATTTTGGTTTGGCTCACTTGGAGTTGGTATTCAAGCAGTACGAAGAAAGAGGATAGTGATTTCCATAAAATGGGAGAGTTCATATCAGGTAAATTTATCCAGCGAGTTATTAAAAATTTCAAAAATAGGAATTTGGCAAATCTAGAAATAATTTTACCGATAAATAAAAGAACATGAACAATTTTCAGGTATGGAATCGAAGCTCACATCCACCGAAAAACGTTTGATGAAAATTCACTTCCCGAAACATGATGAAATTATGAAAATTGAATTGCCAGTCAAATTATTTGAAATCGAAGCTCGAGCCAAGATCCTGAAAAAATCGATATCGAAGAGTTTGATAAATTTGGACAATGGACGAAAAACAAAGTTTGTGCTAATTCGGAGATGAAAAGAATGAAAACGTTGTATGATGAAGAGATTGGAATTGTCAAAGGATTGATGTCAACAAATGAAACTCGATTCGAAACAACAAGGAAAACATGGTTTGAGAAGACGAACAAAATCAAAGGTGATAAGTCGAAATTGGATGCCGAAAAGACGAAATTTGATGGACATGTGGAGAGAACAAGAATGTTCATCGAAAGGATCTTGTTTGTCTGGAAAAATGCCGAAAGCTTCTTCCATGCCGGTTTATTGTTCGCATCTGAGTATGAAGTAAGTATAGGGTTTAAAAGTTATTTCATTGAAGAATTATGGGCTCGAACTTACAAAAAATGTGAAGCAATAAGAATTGAAAGTAATTCCGAGCATTCAACCTAGACAACCAAAAATGCAAAACAAATTCAATATTCATCTAGAGTTTTTTAGTCGAAATTTTCAGAAAACCCCACCAATTTTTTTGCCAAAAGCTATAAACTCATTCCAAGAAAAAAAACCATTCTATTTATTTTAACAACAAATAAAATGAAAAATAAACCTACTTCTTGCAGAATCACAAACTGATTTGGTTGTACCTCATCTCGGGAATTGGTGCAATGTTTTTCGGATTTTGGTCGCCGGTCTGTTCAATGTTATTCACAAAGTACCAGCTGGATGGATATTGGGTGAAGCTCATGAGAAGGCTATTCTACCTCAACGCCATCTCTGCTATCATTCTGTCCGGATAGAAATCCACTTACACCTACAATTACACCTACATTCCCTATTAAGAATCACGTGACAACCGGTGACTCATCGACATGTCTCGACGTGGCAATACAAAAAGGGAGCGAGCATCCGGATCAAAAGATGAAGACTCAAAAAAGGTGAAGAAAGCAAAAATTGGGAATGATATCGCGAAGATCGTTGAGGAGTCAATTGCCAAAGCAATGCAAGAATTTACTATAAAGATTTCGAAAGTAATAGATGAGAAACTGGGTGGTATTTCGTTAGAACTGGAGCGACATAAAAGAATTATTGAAGAGGCTGACAAAGAAATCCAAAAGTTGCGGAGTGATATGTTGACCACTGAACGAGTTATGACTGATCTACGGCTGAGAATGGAGAAGTTAGAAAATGGCAATGGGTTGAGTTTTGAAACGAAAGAAAGATCAAGAAGTATAGTAGTGAAAAACGTCCCGGAATTCATGAGCAATTATGCAGGGGAGAATGTGAGACATGATATGTTATGTATGACGAATTTGCTATCTTTTTGTAATGTTGATTGTATGCCTGTTTCTTGTTACCGTATGGGCTCCTCAAACCGTGGGCATCCAAGACTTTTGAAAGTAATCCTCCCATCCTTTAGTTTCCAAAGGTTGATTATTTCACGGGCTCCTATGTTGCGTCGTTTTAGAAATATCCAAGGATTAGCTCCCCCATTCGTCAGGGCTAGCCTGCCGTTAGAAGATCGTAAAAAGCATAAAAATAAGACCAGCGCGACTATTCCAAAAACGTTCCACTCATCTAATGTATCTTGCCCACAGCTTCAAATCCCCAAGTAGATATAAGTATGTCCTCCACTCCCTCTTCTTCTTTTAGTACTTGTATAGAGTTGTCGGAAAACTAGGAGCGGGAAATTCAGACGATTCTTATGTTTCTACTGATACTAGTTTTTCCAACAAACATTCTAATACCTATTTAAATATATTTTATACTAATATTCGATCAATTATTTCCAACAGAGTAGAAATTTTTCAAATAATAAATAGTGAGAACTATGATATACTCATTTTCACAGAGACTTGGCTCAAGAAAATATATTTTTTTCACATACTTCTCTCTTTTTTTAGTATCTTTGTGTTGCCATCAATGGTTCCGTGTCGGAGTTCAGCACTGAAACAAAGAACAATATTGAAATTCAACTTTAAATGAAACTCACACAGCTTCAATCAACTTATCAATGAAAACAGAATTTTTGAAAATTCTGTATTTTTTCCTGAGATCAGTCAGCTCAAATATTCTGTCATCCCAATTATTAGCCATTGCAATGAAGTCCGGGTGGCATTGTATTTCTGATGGTGTGAACTGGCAGGAATCGGTAACTAGAACACTGTCAATCTTGAAGTATTCTATGAAAACTCCTGAATATTTTACTTTTTTAAAAATTTCGAGCACACTTTTATGTATCACTCACTGAACATGTTCATTTTGATGGATCGGGGCAATTCTTTCAATGCGGCCGATTGGCGGAAGTTTTCCGTGTTTTTCTCCTTTCGAATATTGTCATCGACTTCGAGATTTGCAATAGGCTGGGAATCAGTGTCTTCAGTGGTTTGATTCTCATTTCCATTATCGTTTTCAAAATCGGAAGTTTCACAGAAAAAATCGCGTTTAGTTACTGTCATCGATTTCCAGTTGTTAACATCTGATGAACACTGTAATTTGATTTTTTTTAATATTATTCAGAAATCTAGCTATATAAAACTCACAGACAAAAGCCACTCAATCATGTATTGTTTCATTTTAATTTTCATTCCAACATATGCTTTTGGAGGTGACAAATTGCTAATATGAATGGAGTGGCCCGGCTGGAAAATCATAATTTTAAAAATGAACACACTCAGCTGTTTTTGAATAGAATGACTAAATCTATTGGAAAAAGTTGAAATTAAATACTCACTAAAAAGCCATGTCCAATATCCAACGGTATCAAAAAACTGCTAGCAACATTCGTAGTCGATCTATCCTGACAGAAATCTGTACAGCTTGAAGCCAAGATTCAAGATGTCTTGAATGCTGTCATATGTTTCAGCATTTTCTTCGTTCCATAAAATCGACATGACGCTCAGTAAGTAGAATCCATACGATGGATCTTCAAAAATACGACAAGTGGCTGCTAATGGAAGAGCAACCATTCCCATCTGTAATAAGTGGTTTTTCATCGTGTTGTTTATCAAACTTGGACATACGCACTATTTGAATTTGAGATCCAGTAGCTATGGCAAGGGATGAAATTGGAAGAATATCAATCTCATTTGTAGTTGATTTTGTGTCCGCCAGAGCTAATTCTAATGGTTCATTTCGTGCTCTCTTTATTTTTGACCAATCCCACTTGTTCTTGACCAACTCTGAGCAACATCATCTTCGTCCAGAGACCGGGAAAAAACCAACCATTCAAAGCTTTCTTGACAACACCTTCTTTTCTGATGTGGAAAAGATCTAAGAAAAGCAGGACGGCAACAAAATATTTTGCAAACTTGCAATAATCTGTATAGTAAATTATTAAAAACATATTTACAAGCCAAAAATGATTCAGACTCCAAATTTTATGTGGCTCAAAATCATAGTTTCTGGATGCTATAGACATATAGCGTTCACCTTCTGTATGACATACATTGCACCCATTTAAGTTTTGCCAGTCTGGTAATCCGCTTATACAACGTGCTCCCTAAACATGAAACTATTATTTTTTTTTAACAGTATTTCTATGTACTTTCATGTCGCTCATAACCCCAATCACTTGAATGTAAATTGTCCATTCTATATCATCAATGCTCATTTTGAAGCCATTTGTAACAAGATGCTCGTATTCTTCGATGAATCTTCAAGAAACTTAAAAATGTGAATACTTGATTAGAAACATGCCTGCACGTAAAATCTTCAACGTCTTCCTTTTTCACACCATGTGAAGAATAGTGGAGGGCAGAAAGAATGAAATTCTCTTCCAGATTTCTGATGTTTTTGTTTAGTGACTCAATTCTCAGAACGAATGGTGTTATTTCCCTCCTGTGAAACCATACAGTAAAGATGAGAAATTTATACTTTTTTTTGGGAAAATGAGCATTACTCGGCCCAAATTAAAATTTAATTGTTGTTTTTTTGTTCGACTTACTTCGTTAGTTTAGCCGGTCTTGCGCCATCAAAAGAAGCTGTGAGAACGACAGTTAGCTTATTATCGCTGAACTGTTCTGCTGTTTCAATTTTCTGTTTGTACACTGCTCCGAATGTCGCTTATTGAAAGTGCCTAAACTTTGTATGCAAAATAAGGAGACGTCGTAATAATCCTCATACCATTTTATTCTCATGTATCGAGTCATGTGTATCTCTCACTTCAACTATACTCGATCTTAATACCATTTGAAGCTGTTTCTCCATACTTTATGATATAATACTGTTTTGAGAAGTTGAAGTTCCATTTTTGACAGGTTTTCTAGAATATCAATAACAAAACTGACATTTCTTATGCAAAACTACCTCCATCTCTCACAAATTCTGTTCTGGCATGATTGTTTGGCTCCTGTTAAGATGAAACGACACGTTGAACAATACATGCTTTTGTTGATCATGAACTGCGAACCCACTTTGTTTACATGCGACCATACGGTTTCAGCCTGAATAACCGTGATGGGTTGTTGTGTATAAAAAAAACGGAGCAGACTCAAAATTACAAAAAGATTTTCACTATTGTTCAATTCACTGAACTTACATCAACAGGAGCATGAGATTTGTACACGATGTTCATGATATGAATGATTTCATCTAGCTGGGTTTTTGACATTGCATACTTCACAAGCAAGTAACCAAGAAGTGATGTTGGAATATCTAAAGAAGCTAAATCTGAAAGTGATATCCTTATTAGGTTGGGTCAGAATTTACTCAGTTTTCATTACTATCACCGATTCAAAAAATCTTTCTACATTCAGTAGATGCCAAAAATTTGCTCAACATGGTCCATTTGGCTTTATATTTTGAAAAGAAACCAACTCTATTTATTATGTCATATTATTTTGATCCAAATAGAATTTTTGGCTGATTTTGATATCAGAACCAAATTCTATGGTTCAAATAAAACCGTAGATCAACTTATTACCAATGCAAAATTCTGGTTCTTGAAATGTTTCCTAAACAAAAACTAAACTACAGTAGCCCAATGGCAGCGATTGAATTCTGCCTAATAACATTGCTACGTTTTAAAAACAAATTTGAATAAGATTCATCAACTTGGAGTTCTTTCAACAATTGAAAATTTTCGGAACAACTTTTTATCAGAATTTTATTTTTAGATATCGCCTTACAAAAACTGGACCATTTTTCTGATACCTTTAAGCTTATAGGTTCGTAATATGGGGCCAAAAAGACCGTTTGGAGCCGAGATACAGTTTAACCAACAGGACACAAACTTTTTTCCGCTACTGCATGGCTTTTTGAAATTTTTGATTTCGTTCAGGCGAATTGTTTTAAAAACTAATTCGATAACACAAATTGGAATTCGGAAAATACACAACTCACCTGATGTATTTGATTCGTTTGTAGTTGAATTGGTATCGCTTGGAGAATTTGGATAAGTAAACTCAATGTCATCATCATGAAAATCGTCGCTATCGTTTTGAAAATACGTTCCTAGATCTCCAACTTCTTGTTGCGAATCAAAAGATTCGTTATGAATGTTATTCGCAGATGTCTCCATCTCTTCATCACTCGACGAAATGAGAAAATCAACTTCTAAGACATACATGAGTTGTATTGAAATAAGAAGAGCATTATTTGAATTCAGTTTGTTTTCTACATAACAGACTATAACTCAAAATTTTCAACTAGAGTACCATTCAAAGNCTTTTGGAGGTGACAAATTGCTAATATGAATGGAGTGGCCCGGCTGGAAAATCATAATTTTAAAAATAAACACACTCAGCTATTTTTGAATAGAATGACTAAATCTATTGGAAAAAGTTGAAATTAAATACTCACTAAAAAGCCATGTCCAATATCCAACGGTATCAAAAAACTGCTAGTAACATTCGTAGTCGATCCATCCTGACAGAAATCGTCCGGTTTTACACTCACCAGATTTTTTTGCATCGCTGTCATATTGTAGCAAACAATTCGATTCTGTAAATAAATAAGAATCAACAATGAACATTCTAGTGCATTGAAAAAACGTTTCATGGACGTCTAAATGCCAAGCGATAGAGCATCATGTATTTTCAAACTAATGAGCGTGGTAGTTTTTCATCCATTCGAGCATTTTTCTTTTAAATGCTTGTAATTTTTTGAAGTTGTATTACATACCATAATCGACGCGGCGATTGATAACAACTGCTGGTTACCATCTTCATAACACTCTTCTGTTACATCGAAGTCCACAATATTATTTGAATTTTCTCTTATGAATTTCTGCAATATTTGAATGATTTCTCTCGATATGCAGTAACTGGAACTCACGTTAAGAATCAACTGATAACGAGCAAAATTTCTTTTTGCCGCTTCTTGGCAAATTCTTCCAAAGTCAATTGCTTTCAATCGATGATTTTTCACGCATTGTTTCATATCTTCTGAAAATATTTGACACGTTGTAATGAAAAAAATTTGCATTTTTCTAGCAAAAGTGACTTACCAACTGTACAAAACTTATTTTCATACAACGGTTTTTGCGCATGGATCATCTTTGTCGAAAAGTCGATAGATTGAGGTGACGGAGAGGGTGAAAGATAGGTGTGCGATGCATTTGATTTCATGAACGATTGAGGCAAGTATACGGCATTGGATATTCCGTTCAATTCTTCTCCATTTTTCGCATTCAACATGTAATTGTTCGCATTTATCGGCTGATGAATAATTTGATGCGGATGGTGTTGGTGACTCATGTGACTGTGAAGTTGATTGAATTGCTGCTGTTGTTGAAAATACAGCTGCTGTTGTTGCTGATGTTGAAATGAAAAATCCAATGAAGTTAGCATATGCTCTGAATCTGAAAAAAACAGTCATCTCGCGCACAAAATTGAGAAAATATACCTTTTCCCAATTTATCACTCATTTGATCGATCTGAAAATTATTTGAATTTATGTGGAAGCTCGTATTTAGAAAGAAAAAAAAGAAGCATAATTTACAAACGAACATGTAACATTATTAAAAACCGAGAAAGACAGACACGAACAAAGAACCTTTTTCGAATAAAAAAATTTGTTATACACAATTTGCGCAAACTAATAGGAACAAAATGCGTCAATCTTATACAGTGTGACGCGAAGTTTTTTTTAAAAACAAAATAATTTTGTTTTTAGAAATATAAAATTATGGTAAATGAATATAATTATCGATTACTGGCATGATGTTATAAATTTGAAGTTTTCGAATGGAACTAAATTTGCGCTGCCAATGATTCCGGTGAATTGATGAACTTTGAGTTTTGAGGACAATATTTTTTCGAATGGGGCATCGATTTTCTCAAACTTCTCCTTCATCTGACTACATATGGCAAAAACTTCATGATTCTGAGAACGTTTCACATCGTCCAGCATTTTTTCCATAAGACCGGCGAGCGAGATTGTTTGATATTCTTCAACGAGAATCATCGTGTTGTCATTATGCTCAAAAAATAGAATGCACTTCATGAATTTGGCATTGTTTCCGTCTTTTTTCCTGATTAGTGAACCAGATGAATTTTTTTGGCGCCAATATCTTTCCGAATCGACACAGATCGGCTTTCCATTCTCTTTCATGACTTGTGCTCGTGATCTTCAAACATTTTTTCATTCAACAAAATCTTTATGTTTCGCCTACCCAAATTTCTGAATTTCTTCGAAAGTACAAAAACTGTCTAAAATTCTCAAATGTTCACTATCAATTTGATTTTGATGCAGCTCATTAATGATGCCGTTTCTGGGAGATGAATCACTATAATGAAAATATATTCTTGAAAATAAATCAATCTCAAATGGGACATACCTTAGGTTCAGAACTTTATCAATAACTTTGCGAGTATACCCCTGGCAGAGTTCCATTTTATTGAGAAGAGCGCATTTCAGTGAAGATTTGGCTAAAAATCTGTAAGAAAAGAAGCATGTCGTCTGACGCCATCAGAGAGACATCAGATTTTTTTTTTTGAAATTGAGACAAATTTTACTGTATCAAATCGTGCTCAATGCTCGGATTCGTAACCAGAAATTAATTTTTTCAGTAGTGAACTGTGCTTCGATATTGTTTTCTTACCGATTGCCATAAATATCGATTGCATTCGTTGCTTTAGAATTCAAGTTTGCTTGAAAACGAGAGTGCAGTTTTTCAAATTGCTCCATATCAAAGCGCACTCCATAAGTGGATAGGTGCATCATTTGATGTTTGAAGAATGCCTGTCAAAAACTATTGTAATAGTCGCTGCGTTTCGACTCACATGACTTTTCAACGTAACTCTTTTCGGTTCTTTTGAAGTGTACAGCTTGAAGCCAAGATTCAAGATGTCTTGAATGCTGTCATATGTTTCAGCATTAGAATCCAGTAGAATAAAAAGTAGAATCCATACGATGGATCTTCAAAAATACGACAAGTGGCTGCTAATGGAAGAGCAACCATTCCCATCTGTAATAAGTGGTTCTTATCGTGTTGTTTATCAAACTTGGACATGCGCACTATTTGAATTTGAGATCCAGTAGCTATGGCAAGGGATGAAATTGGAAGAATATCAATCTCATTTGTAGTTGATTTTGTGTCCGCCAGAGCTAATTCTAATGGTTCATTTCGTGCTCTCTTTATTTTTGACCAATCCCACTTGTTCTTGACCAACTCTGAGCAACATCATCTTCGTCCAGAGACCGGGAAAAAACCAACCATTCAAAGCTTTCTTGACAACACCTTCTTTTCTGATGTGGAAAAGATCTAAGAAAAGCAGGACGGCAACAAAATATTTTGCAAACTTGCAATAATCTGTATAGTAAATTATTAAAAACATATTTACAAGCCAAAAATGATTCGGACTCCAAATTATATCTGGCTCAAAATCATAGTTTCTGAACCTGAATTAAACATTGAAATACCTTCTTGGGTGAACCCATTAGTCCTGTTTTTCATATCATCGATACAAGAGTCAATTGTCCTCAGAGGAGCGTCGGTGACTTGATTAAAGGATGCTATAGACATATAGCGTTCACCTTCTGTATGACATACATTGCACCCATTTAAGTTTTGCCAGTCTGGTAATCCGCTTATACAACGTGCTCCGAAACATGAAACTATTTTTTTTTAAACAGTATTTCTATGTACTTTCATGTCGCTCATAACCCCAATCACTTGAATGTAAATTGTCCATTCTATATCATCAATGCTCATTTTGAAGCCATTTGTAACAAGATGCTCGTATTCTTCGATGAATCTTCAAGAAACTTAAAAATGTGAATACTTGATTAGAAACATGCCTGCACGTAAAATCTTCAACGTCTTCCTTTTTCACACCATGTGAAGAATAGTGGAGGGCAGAAAGAATGAAATTCTCTTCCAGATTTCTGATGTTTTTGTTTAGTGACTCAATTCTCAGAACGAATGGTGTTATTTCCCTCCTGTGAAACCATACAGTAAAGATGAGAAATTTATACTTTTTTTTGGGAAAATGAGCATTACTCGGCCCAAATTAAAATTTAATTGTTGTTTTTTTGTTCGACTTACTTCGTTAGTTTAGCCGGTCTTGCGCCATCAAAAGAAGCTGTGAGAACGACAGTTAGCTTATTATCGCTGAACTGTTCTGCTGTTTCAATTTTCTGTTTGTACACTGCTCCGAATGTCGCTTATTGAAAGTGCCTAAACTTTGTATGCAAAATAAGGAGACGTCGTAATAATCCTCATACCATTTTATTCTCATGTATCGAGTCATGTGTATCTCTCACTTCAACTATACTCGATCTTAATACCATTTGAAGCTGTTTCTCCATACTTTATGATATAATACTGTTTTGAGAAGTTGAAGTTCCATTTTTGACAGGTTTTCTAGAATATCAATAACAAAACTGACATTTCTTATGCAAAACTACCTCCATCTCTCACAAATTCTGTTCTGGCATGATTGTTTGGCTCCTGTTAAGATGAAACGACACGTTGAACAATACATGCTTTTGTTGATCATGAACTGCGAACCCACTTTGTTTACATGCGACCATACGGTTTCAGCCTGAATAACCGTGATGGGTTGTTGTGTATAAAAAAAACGGAGCAGACTCAAAATTACAAAAAGATTTTCACTATTGTTCAATTCACTGAACTTACATCAACAGGAGCATGAGATTTGTACACGATGTTCATGATATGAATGATTTCATCTAGCTGGGTTTTTGACATTGCATACTTCACAAGCAAGTAACCAAGAAGTGATGTTGGAATATCTAAAGAAGCTAAATCTGAAAGTGATATCCTTATTAGGTTGGGTCAGAATTTACTCAGTTTTCATTACTATCACCGATTCAAAAAATCTTTCTACATTCAGTAGATGCCAAAAATTTGCTCAACATGGTCCATTTGGCTTTATATTTTGAAAAGAAACCAACTCTATTTATTATGTCATATTATTTTGATCCAAATAGAATTTTTGGCTGATTTTGATATCAGAACCAAATTCTATGGTTCAAATAAAACCGTAGATCAACTTATTACCAATGCAAAATTCTGGTTCTTGAAATGTTTCCTAAACAAAAACTAAACTACAGTAGCCCAATGGCAGCGATTGAATTCTGCCTAATAACATTGCTACGTTTTAAAAACAAATTTGAATAAGATTCATCAACTTGGAGTTCTTTCAACAATTGAAAATTTTCGGAACAACTTTTTATCAGAATTTTATTTTTAGATATCGCCTTACAAAAACTGGACCATTTTTCTGATACCTTTAAGCTTATAGGTTCGTAATATGGGGCCAAAAAGACCGTTTGGAGCCGAGATACAGTTTAACCAACAGGACACAAACTTTTTTCCGCTACTGCATGGCTTTTTGAAATTTTTGATTTCGTTCAGGCGAATTGTTTTAAAAACTAATTCGATAACACAAATTGGAATTCGGAAAATACACAACTCACCTGATGTATTTGATTCGTTTGTAGTTGAATTGGTATCGCTTGGAGAATTTGGATAAGTAAACTCAATGTCATCATCATGAAAATCGTCGCTATCGTTTTGAAAATACGTTCCTAGATCTCCAACTTCTTGTTGCGAATCAAAAGATTCGTTATGAATGTTATTCGCAGATGTCTCCATCTCTTCATCACTCGACGAAATGAGAAAATCAACTTCTAAGACATA